>JAQFYQ010000872.1:0-14943 GCA_034694885.1 Buchholzia appendiculata | reverse complement strand
CATATGGTGCCTCTATGTCCATATCTTAGCATTACTACTACATATACATATGTGTTAAAGTATACACAGAATATAAACTTTTACATGTCATGTTTCAATGACAGAACTAGAAACACATCACAACAATACAGTAAATCAACAATATGAAACAGGTAAACAATAAGCATATATACAAATACACACAACACAATTATTTCTTTTCATGCTTCACTGATATATCAACCTTCTGGTCATAGAAAGCTTCTTGATCACTCCAATGTTTGTCCAACTTATTCTTGAACTCATTCACAGATCCTGCTGTTACAATACTGTCGGGCAACGAGTTCCACAAAGACACTACTCTCAATGAAAATGAGAACTTTCTCAGATTATATTTTGGCCTTCCAACTAAAAGTTTCAGGGAGTTTCCGCGAGTCACAGAACCGATATTTAGGCCAAGGTTTGGTACTAAGTTCTGATCGTACTTTCCATTAAGGATCTTGTAAACCTCGATCATATCCCCTCTGGTTCTTCTAAATCTAAGGGTTGGTAGCTGCAAGTACATTAATCGTTTTTTGTATGACAAATGTTTACAACCATGCACCATTCTAGTAGCTCGTTCTTGGACTGCTTCAATATCATCTATTGCACAAACTTTTGAAGGACTCCACACAGATTGGCCATACTCTAGTATACTTCTCACCATAGATTTGTACAGCATAATGAAAGAGACTTTCCCCAATTGTTTAAAATTTCTATTGATAATTCCCAACATCTGGATAGCTTTCGTAACTTTTTCAGATATATGCTCATCAAAAGAAAGATCGGAGTCAACAGTTATGCCCAAATCAACAATATTACTAACACGCTCAAGCTGAATGAAGCAATTTGTTTCGGCATTAAAGCCATAATTATACTGAAGAGTATTGCATCCACGATTAATTGATAGAACCTTACATTTGTCAGTGTTTAACTTCATAAGCCACTTTATGGACCAGTCATACAACTCCTGACAATTACTCTGCAACTGACTGCAGTCATTCATGTCATTAATGTGTCGAAATAGTTTAGCATCGTCCGCAAATAAATATAAATCACTGCTTGAAGTACAAGAGTCCGGCAAATCATTAATATATACAACAAATAATAGTGGTCCTAAGACACTACCTTGCGGTATTCCACTTAAAACCTGAAACGACTCAGAATATGCACCATCAATTCTAACGCGAAAAGTTCGATTACAAAGAAAAGCTTCAATCCATCTTATAATTTCACGATTTACACCACAAGACTCCAGTTTACTTAAAAGCCTCCGATGTGGAACTTTATCGAAGGCTTTCTCAAAATCAATATACACTGTATCGACCTGGCCGCCATTCTCTAGATCTAAAGTCCATTTGTTAAGCACATTCAAAAGTTGCAATGTAGTTGATCGTCCAACAATAAATCCGAACTGCTTAACACTAAACACGTTATTTTGAATGAAATAATTCATAAGATGATCTCTTATAATCGACTCCATTACCTTGCACAGAATACAAGTTAAGGAAATAGGTCTGTAGTTAGACACAGCTGATTTTGTACCCTTTTTGTACAGAACACTTACAACACTACACTTCCAGTCGTCTGGTAACTCACCAGTATCAAGCGAGATATTAAACAAGTTCCTAAGAACTGGACAAAGTTATGACTTCAGTTCATTTATCACTTTCGGATGAATGTTATCTGGACCAGGCGATTTGTCAACTTTTAATAAGGATAACTTTTTACAAACAATCTCATCAGTAATGTCAATGCCAGTCATAGAACAAGCAGGCATTAAATGCGGTAGCTTATCAAAATCTCCACTAGGTTCATTAGTATAGATACTATAGAAGAAATCTGCAAATGTATTGCACTTATCTGCATTTTCAGTCAAAATAATTTCTTTGCCTGAATCTAAAACCTTTATATTGCCAACATGACAACGAACGCTAGTTTTTGACTTAATATACTGCCAACATTTCTTAGGGTTATTCTTGCACGATTTTGCTATCAGCTGTACATCTCGCCGTTGCAGCTTGCTGGTTTCACTATGAACTTTGTTTCTCGCTAGTTTAAAATCACATTCAATTTTATAGCTTTTGGTCTCTTGGAATCTTCTCCATAATCTGTGCTTTCTATTTATTAAAGATTTCAGAGTCTTAGATATCGGGCGGTGCCAGCTCGGCTTCTTCTTCCAACTGTTACTCTTTACTGTTGCAATAAATTTCTTTCTACCCTCATTGAGACTCGTTTTAAGTGCATCCCACAACTGGTGAACACTATCACTACTGCTGACTGGATTGCATACAACACTACAGCTCATAAACAGTCTGAGATAATCATAGTCACCTCTATTGAAATTAAACTTTTCAGTATTTACTGCACAAGCAACCTTCAATCTGCAATTACAAAGTAAAATCGAATAGTCACTTTTGCCTAACCGGCTGAAATACAAGACATCTTCCACAAAATCTTCATTGGTTATAATTAAATCTAAGATATGAGGATTATCTGCACCTCTTGCTCGAGTCGGTTGCATCACATGTTGCGACAATACATTATTCTGCAGACACGAGAGAAACATTTTCTCACTGGCATTAGTATTGTTACTAGACCAAGCTCTCCAATTTATATTACTATAATTGAAGTCGCCAACAAACAACGACTTATTTGACAAGTCATTTAAAGTATCAAACAAATATTTATCATTAGCTAAAGAGCTATTTGGACTTCTGTAAAAAGCTTCAATAAGAAACTTATTATCAGAATCAACTTTTAATTCAACAACAATACATTCTTTAAATTGAGTACAAACTTCGACTTCGCTTGCCACCAACATTGTGCTAACTACACGATAATGCCACGATGATTACCTTCACCTATATTCAAACTGAATAAATTGTAACCATCGATAGAGAACTCACTCTCTTTCATCTTGCTACTAAAAAATTTCGAATTCACTTCAGTCATCACAATAACATTGGGTTTATAACCCAAACTATTCAAGAACAATTTAAGGTCGGATCGTTTGTTACATAAACAATCTGCATTTGTATACATAACACAAATATTCTCCATAGATCATTCAAAACTTCTAACTTATGAATAGCTCATACCTCATGAATAGCTTCCAATAAAATTCACACACAGGTCGTAATTGGACAACGCGTAGAGATTACTACATTTTACTGTAAATACTGACACAGAGCTTTATATATTTTAACACCTACAAAAAGATGCAAGTACTACTTAATACCTCACGTCTCACACACATTAATATTAATCATAAAAATACAAAAATATGAACAGATAAAGCTTCAATCGCTATGCTGTTATATTATATATCTTCTCATAATGTTCAATGTAAGTACCACCTTGAACATAGAACAATAATTGTTTTAAAGGGTTTTCAAATTTTTTATTGACCTTGTACAATTTCAAAACATAGTTTCCATAACTAAAAAAGTGAAGCACTGAGAATTTTGGGCATCACAGATATTGTTTTGTAAATTAATTTACACCTGATCACTGCAATTACAATAATACAATTATTATAAGAGTAACAAAATTTTGTGCCTTACTGATGAGCAATTCTCACATTAAAGATATCAGCAATGTCTCAGCTAATACTAAAATGCAAAGTACAAATTGCAATAAAAATATAATACAACTAAAATACTTGTAGATTAGTTCTTCATTATTTGGCTATTTGTTCATCTAGAACTAAAAAGAATATCACAAAAATGCCAACGTTATTTAAATTAAATAATCAAATAACTTACATATGTACACCAAATAAAGTTCTAACAGAACTTATAAACTAGGCCTACATACATTTAACTGCTACTTACCTCACAGCAACTTTAACACACGTGTCATCCATTGCTGGGGGGAAGGAAATGTGTATCCAATATAATCCAAAGTTTGCAAATCCTTTCAGCGAGATACAGTTGTTACCGGCTATGGTCAGACGCTTGCATCGTTACACGATACACACACACGTCACACACGCATAGTTACGCATAGTTACGGCGTTAGCTACACAAAAGTATCCTCAGAGTTCATGCCTCCGACATGACTGACGTGGTTCAAACACAAGTACGACTGATATGGCCGAATAAAACAACATTTAGGATATATGTGTTTCTAATTGATTCACCTCTGACCTCAAAATTCCGAACTTCCTTGTACCTACAGAGCAAACACAAAAACCAATTAGAAAATCTATGTTACGGCGATTACAGGCGAGGATCAGACAGATCCTCTATCTCTTCACGCCTTGCAGTGAAGAGATTGAGGGTTCGCCTCCCCGCAACGACTAATTGTGTTCAGTAGGAAACCTGGGTAAATTGTTAACACTCCATTGCCTGTACGGGATGGACCTTTGGCCGCCCACCCGTGCTGATTTGGCCTAGTGGATCGGTGGTTAAGTCATGCGTAGTAATACACAAGACAAATAACCATCGCCAGGACCTGTCTTCGAACAGAGCACTATCATCATCATCATCATCTAACTATGTCGTTTTTTAACTAAGATGTGGACATAGAGGCTCTGCCTACGTCCATAATGCAACTTATGTTATGTCATCACGATTTCTCGGTAGTCTTCAATAGGAAACAAAAGTTCAACCAAAACGAAAATAACTTTATTATTTAAAGTAATGAAACGTGATCTCACTACTAACAAGTTTTCAGGCAAGACTTCAAATCAGGTGATAACAACGGTGCTTTGCCAAAATTTTTAACAATAGGACAGTTGTGCAGTTAAATACGCTTCAGATTTCGGGCGGGCCTAAAATGTGAAACATGAAATGCGAATATGCAAAATCTTTTACAGACTAATAGGCGTATGCGAAATGCTTGCGAATCAAACCAATTTGGAAGTTCAGACGAAACGCCTATTTTTCAGAAACGGAGAATGTAAAATAGATATTTTAATCATTATTTTCAAGCTTAATCATATGCCCCGTTCTTACAAGTCGGGTTGACGCCTTCCGAAGGTGTCAACTGCCAAATTTTCTGCTCGCTTAATTAACTACACGAACTCATCACCACAGGTTTTTTTTCACTTTTTTACCACGTTTTTTTTCCGGAGGCTTAGCCTCTGATAAACTCCGCCCATGAAACATATACTGTAAAATAAGCTTTCAAACAATTATTAAAATGTAATTATCACTTTTTTTCTTCTGCAGATTAGGCGTCTCGTCCACAATTACAAACCGGTTTTACTCGCAAACAACATTTTCGCATCTTAGTCAATGAATTATTTCGCACATTCGCGTTTCGCATTTTAGATTCACCCTCTGATTTCAATTCGAGCTTGTGATTCGGTCGCATTTCACGGATTTACCCTACGATAAAAATCACATAATTATACACGACTCAGTACTAAGAACTTATTGAATGTAGCAATTTGCACATAACAGTACACAGATGGTCCTAGAACCAGAAAATCTCGTCTAACTTTGCCCTATTCTGCAGCTTCAAAGACTGTACGCACTTTAACGTCTGCACGTTATGATTACACCATTACAGAACGGCTCGATACATGTAGGCGTGGCAGGAAAATGTGCGGGGGAAATGGGCGGAGCTTAAGTTAACAACATGTAAACAAACTACATCACTTTTGCACTAACAAACATTTATAAACAAAACCGGATGTGACGTCAGACGCAACCTGTTGCCCTGTTCTCATTTTTATAACATCGCGAACTAAACATTCCCTAAACATTCTCCTACTCCCATAGCTTAGCGATATTAATTTGTGTCCTTACAATTTTCGACATTGCACATTCGTCGTTAAAATGTTTGGGATGAATAATTTATCTCGAAAATGGCCTCACAATTTCACAATTAAATTTGCCAAAAACAAGCAATTCTTTAGACATTCTCAGCGATTTTTTCTACAATTTGATCACTACATAATACCTTTTACTCTATGTTTCCACCTTCACCATGCAGACGATGTATAGAATAAGTCTGAAATTGTAGCTATATATAATTAGGCCTATCTCTTATAAGCAAATAGTCGTTATTCAGAGTCTGAATAACGACTATTTGCTTATAAGAGATAGGCCTATTTATATAGCTACAGCCTCGAGATAGGTTCTCTCCGAGCACACACTCACACTTTACTTCCCGAAGTTCGAGTACTGCAGCCCTAAGATAATATAGTAGGGCAGCAGCAGCAATGCTCACATTAAGATACCGCCCTAATTATCAGTAGCCATTCCGTGATCGAGATGGTGTTACCGAAATATGTGATCGTGCGTTCGTCCGCATGGGCGCCGGAGCTTATATGACTGACACGGCATTTGCAGTGCCACTTTTTAAGCCTAAACAATTATTTTATATAATGATTATTTAAATCATAATTTTTGCCGTGCCACTTTTAAAAACGTTCCGGTGCCTATGCTTATCCGTAAACAAAACAAACCTATGAACTATGTGTTCTAAAATCTGATCAAAACTGTCATCAAATTTTAAGTCTTGGCCTCCATGTCACAATCTAGTTGCCTATAGGCTATTTTAAATAAGTCATTGTTTGTCACCTTAATACAGCTAATTTTTCGTATTCATTTTCTGCATACAAATTTAATGTGCTAGCTAGCTTATGCCCTTGTGACCTGAATTATCTTTTCAGTAATATCAATTTTTTTTGACTAGTCACATGATAAAATAATGGTCCAAAAGAACATGCCACGTTGGCAAAATAAAAAAATTACAATCTTGTTACCAGTTCTTGCTTTGTGTCAAATTCGATACAACGGGTCATAACGGTTCAAAACTGAACGAGGCCTACATGCTGAACTAAGCATACATTTTTACAAGATTTTCATTACAAGACACTACATATGATTTGGATTACCCTAGCTATGTACCATGCACATGTGCTGTGTATTACCCTAGCTATGTACCATGCACATGTGCTGTGTAATACCCTAGCTATGTACCATGCACATGTGCTGTGTATTACCATAGCTATGTACCATGCACATGTGCTGTGTAATACCCTAGCTATGTACCATGCACATGTGCTGTGTAATACCCTAGCTATGTACCATGCACATGTGCTGTGTAATACCCTTGCTCTTGCTGAGGCTTAGTAGTAAAATCCATGAGTGCTCCTATCCATAAAATCATACTACTGGATGTATAAGCTTATTTAGCAAGACATCAAATTCCAAATGTTTACACATTTTGAGACATTGTGACCGGATGTCTCAAATTTGACACAAACCCTTTGAGGTACTACCTGGCCTCCACAACATCGGACTCGAATAATATTATTACTCCACTGCGTCATTGTGACATATATCTCATATAAAAAAAATTTGTTAGTAAAAATAATCCACCACGGAATGCTTGATAAGCAGTTTGAAACGTGTTATGACGATGTTCATATTTGTCTAAAATCCGCTGTTTATCGCTCAATGCAGTGAATATCGACCGCTGACTAGAACGACAATACCGCGCTGCATTGATAGGCCAGTGTGTTACAAATAATGCACACCAGGTCATAATGGAATATCTCAGCCCTCTGCCGAGTTATAAGGACAGTTCAGCTATGTGTCAAATATGCGACATCCGGTCACAAGGGGTTAGGTATGGCTTGTGTACGTACAGATGACATTTTAGATTTTGCTGAGGCAGATTTTTCAGCTTCCTGATTCCATCCAGTCGCGCTGCTCGCCTTGTTGAACACATGGAGGATCAGGATAATAATTAATGGATGACCCACTAGCTACAACAAAGTGACGTGATTAATGGATGACCTACTAGCTACAAGAAAGTGACATGATTAATGGATGACCCACTAGCTAAAAGAAAGTGATGTGATTAATGGATGACCCACAAGCTACAACAAAGTGACGTAATTAATGGATGACCCACTAGCTACAACAAAATGAAATGATTAATGGATGACCCACTAAATTGCATTGAATAGTCACTTGTACATGGTACCTTTGCATCGACGTCTATGAATAGTTATTACTATTGAGCGTAACTTGTAATCAATGATGAATACATGATGTGTTACATCATGTATTCTTGCTCTGTACTTATCATCTTGCTCTGTACTTATAGAATGTCAATGTAGCATGACTACAGCTGTGAGATTATAATTTGTTTCTGCTATGTATTGCAGAGTTGGATGTACAAATACTGCAGCTTTGAAGCCTGCGTCCAACGGCTTCAGTCGCGTGTCAGCATGTCTCCGCGCGTCGAGATGTGCCGTGGCGGCCAGGCGTGTAGCCGGATTGTCAGTTCTCGCTCGTCTCGCTGTGCGAGAGACTCGACATGCAAGGGTGGCCAGAGAGCCGTCAACGGCTTCGCTCCCCTGCCAGTACGCTCCGAAGTGTGCCGAGGTGGCCGGCAGCTGCCGAGAACCGACTCATGCGAGAACGGATCTGCTCGAGCGAAATGCGCGGATCACTTGTCGTCCAAGAATCGTGTCGTAGGTCGATTGCGTGTTCGTAGGAGAATTGCTTGTAGGACTGATAAGAAAAGAAAGGCTTCGTTGAGTTGCAGTCAATCGACTGTGAAGCAACACACAAACGGCAGTTATCAAACTACGTCGACGACCTGTGTGATGGGTGTCGACGTGGGGGGCGTGTCGACAAGAACGAGGACACGATTAAAACCTGATGTCATAAAATCTGGCGTCATTGAACTGAGTAACAAAGGATCTGATGTATTAGACAGGAACAGTTCTGCGGACGATAAAGAAAAGACTGATAATTCATCAAACGATTCAGGCCAAGGAGTTGCTGAGGTGTTACTTTGCCCTTCAGATGAGACCAAACTGGAATTTAATGGTGAACACGGTTCAGAGGAACCACATTGCACCCAGGACGTCATTGATGGCAGAGGTGATTTGTCACCAGGAGTAGATGTTGATATTCTGGAAGGAAGTTCTTCCGCTGTTCGTGAGCTCGACTATGAGGAATCTATTCTGTTGGATTCTTCCAGTTCATCGCTTTCCGCCTGTCAACCGGAAATACTTGTAAAGATAAATCGTTTCGGAATAAAGTTCAAGTCCACACCGCGTTCGCGACAGCGCAAGAGCGTTGGATCGTGCTTTGTGAAACTGAACGAGTCTGGTAACCACGGTACCAAGGGGCTGAAGCCTGGTTGCCATGGTAGCACGGTTCTCAAGTCTGGTTGTCATGGAAACAGCACAGAGTTCAATCTCATTGAAGACTGTGCTTCAGGTACTGAGTCCAGGAAAGTAGAGGTTGGGCTGACCAATGATAATGTTGGATCTTGTCCTCCGGTCGATTGTCCGTTGATCAGTGACCTAGTCGCCGATGTTACAAATAATGAGTCGTCAAAAGAGAAGTGTTCAGTCAGCATTAATTCCGTGTGCTGCGCTAGTGATGCTGACACGGCAGCTGATGCTGACACGGCCGCTGATGCTGACACGGCAGCTGATGCTGATCCGTTGGATGATAACATTTTCTATCCCGTACACACTTGCTGTGGTGACATCGTGCTTGCAGAGGACGTCGACGATACTGATGACCATCCGACCGACACGGATCCTTCCTCGAATCTCAATTCTGACGACGGAGGACGGCAACTCGGTCAGTCGGATCTTTGCTGTGCGGAGATGAACCGTAGAAGTTTCCTGGAACTCAACGATACAACTTACAGTATTACTCAGCCGTTTGCAATGTCGTTGCGCTCGAAGGAGGGCGTCGATCATCGCACGAGGAAGAGAACGAAGCGTGTCCCGATCGACGATGAGGATTTCATCGACAAGTTGCGCGAGTTGTACGCAGTCGACCAGCGTCGGTCGCAGACTGACTGCGTCCCGTCCGCTGACCCCGCTGGGTCCTCGTCCGCTGACCCCGCTTGGTCCTCGTCCGCTGACCCCGCGGGGTCGCTCAAGATCAAAGTAAGGAAAGTATCTGTCAACGAGCAGGGTACTGAGTTCTACTCGGTCGTGTGAGTCACAGGCTTTGCGATGTTTTAATTTATTGTTTAGCGTCGCCTTGCTCCTGTTGTACAGCTGTACAGACTACTACTCTGAACATCTGCAGTTTATGATAATGAACCTTCTTTCCGGTTACTGTAAGTGTGCATGAGCTGAAAGTGATTTCAATCCAGATTCTGCATTGTCTTGTCGAGATATATCACTGTGTGTGTGATTCACCGTTGATCATTGTAACTATTGCTGGTAATTATGAAGCGTAAGCTACATTATATGTTTAATAAATATTTCTTTATCGATTGGAGGTGTAAAAGTGTTAAGGTCACTAATATCTTGACCTGTTTTTATTTGTTCATTAAATTGTGGCATTGAATGGATGACAGTGAAAAAACTCTTCAGTGGACTGTTCAATAGGACAGTGTAACGATCGTTAGAGTAGAAGTGGGGGTATGAAGCTTTATGTTTTGTTAAGTCTAAATTTAATGTTTACTCTAGTTGTTTGTATTTACTGCAGTCAAGTAGGCCTAGTGGTAATGGTTTGTTCATGTTGTCAGACCAAGAGTTTTGATTATTGTTGTATGTAATTAGTTTAATTAGTGTTTTTGTTCCGGCTGCGATTGATCCTGATGAATTCCATGAATCATCATACATCACCGCAGGAATTCGGTTCTTCTCAATATTGTTTGGACGATAATTGTGCGACATCTAGAGGCTTTCTAGTCTGCCGTCGTAATTGACCGTAATCAGTGCCACATTCAGTTACTGATGCAGAATGATTGAGAATCAATAAGTCACTATTTTAACATTATTGTTTTAGTACACTAAATTCAGTTAAATTGCTGTTGGAATTTTTTACTACTGAATTATTCAAGATTTTTTTCTAGAGATATATTAATTATGAGTAGTTGAGTGTACATGTTTTACTGAACAATAATTAATTAATTAATGGAAAAATATCGAGTTGTACTAGTTGTGTTTTACTGGATGTTTGCTGTACATGCTATTGAACATTGACCATTAGTGGAGTTGGTGGTGTAACTGTAATAACATACGCATCCGACCGACAAAGTTGACAAAAGTCCATCAGTGTTAGCAACAAATCTGTTGATGTCAACTTACTGATCATTCCCATCCAGTGTAGGATTTGAGAAAAAAATCAGGGGTCAGGGGTTGCGACAGTCGAAAATTAGGTTAAACCGATCCCTGGGCATTTTTCAAACGGGCTTCAAGCTATCTGTCAGGGGGTCGATCCCCCAACCCCCCGACAAATCCCACCCTGTTCCAATCCACTCTTTGGCATGTGATAAAATAAGTGTCTTCAGAGAGATATCTTGCACTTCATTGCAGTAAACTGTACTCTTAGAATTAACGTCCGCTTAGTTGGACAAGAAAGGCTTGCCAGTACTTATGTTGATTGAAAATCTGAAGATTTTATTTGAGAATAAATATTTTGTGCTTAGCTTTAAATATTATGTTGTTCAGGTGTCGGGCTTTTTCCAATGGCGTCAGGAAGGGCATCTGGCTGTACAGCTTCGCTTCGGTAAAACTCCAAAGTGTCGTGCTTTTGTTTTACTGAGTTTTATTACCATGAAAATGCTTATCAATGACTCTCTTCTAGTTTTTGAGACAAATATTCTGTTCAACTCAGCTGTGAAGTGTACAATGTTGCTCTTGATTGATAATGAATGATGATGATGATGATGATGATGAGTCTATGCATGAAAAACTTGATTTGAGTTCTCTGATTGATGTATCGTTGACAGTATTCCAACAAGGAGATTAATTCCTCCGGTTTCTGTTGCCTCTCTACGAACAGTTTGAGATTGAAAGCGTTCAGGTAATTGTTACATTGGGTTGTTCATGTTCTGACTCTCTGCTTTATTTATTTGTAAATTTCCGTTGCATATGGACCATGGTGTTGATATTTGCTTTATTAAAGTTATTATTATTATTCTATTAAGCGAGTTGTATTGTAGACGCAATCATTCATGTGTATTATGGTATTATTCATTAGGTAAATGATGTTATGTAATTTGAATGCACATAGTATGTATATATTGGACAGTTGTGTGAATGTGATTAATATAAATGTGTTATAAGCAGTCGACTATGCAGTAATAATATATGTGATTGCTAGAAATGAATGAGATAAAATTCATATAACAATTATGGCAGTGATTTTGGATGCTGGAAGAAGCCAAGATTCGAGTTGCCAGGTATGGGGGTGGGGAGGGGGTGAAGTTGAACCACCAGCCCTCCAGTTCTTTATTAGACCCAAGCTCTTTTTTGATTGTTCAATGCAGAAATTTTTTTTGAAAATTGTTTTGAAAGGGCAAGGAGCTTAATGAAAAGGAAATAGGGAAAAGTGATTATTTAATGAGCACACCTCGCGACTTAATTTAAACCCACAGAAGCATTACAAAGCTTCAGCTATTCATCCTCGCAGTACCCGCATCAAAAGCTTTACTTCAGCTATTCATCCTCGCAGTACATGCAGCAAAGAGATTTACTTCAGCTATTCATCCTCGCAGTACCTGCAGCAAAGAGATTTACTTCAGCTATTCATCCTCGCAGTACCTGCAGCAAAGAGCTTTACTTCAGCTATTCATCCTCGCAGTACCTGCAGCAAAGAGCTTTACTTCAGCTATTCATCCTCGCAGTACTTGCAGCAAATTTACAGAAGTGTTTGTATCGAGTCGAGTATCAAGTGGAAAAATGGATCACGATTGTTGTTTGATGCATTTTGCGACAACATCGAATCAAACTCGTATCTTCATGATGTGTGGTAATGTGGATGCAAATTGTGTGTAACTGTTCAGAAATGATATTGCCTTGGAAGTTATAAATTGAATGGCTGTATCGCTGTTGGCTGGACGTTGAGCAGTTCTTGCTCATGTGCGTTAACATTGAGTGGAAATAATTCGAGCGGTCGATGGTGAATAACTTCTGCTGACCAATTTGCCGAGGGTTAGGACTAAGCTACCAAATATCAATTCTTTTGTTTTCAACATTTTTGCAAAACTTGGGTGAAATTGTGGGGGAGGGTGGACGATTAAGTGTTAATAATAATAGGTGGTGCAAGGTTAATTTATGCCAGATACACAGTTTGAAGAACGCCAAAGTAATGATTGCTCGAAAAGGACGTTCGCTGCAGCAATTAATTCTAAGATTATGAAATAAAATATGATTAAATAGCTCAAATCGATCGTCGATCAAATTTTATAACAATGGTATCTATAGGAGTGACTAGGGTGAAGCGTACAGGCAAAGATTGCATCGTTATTAATATTTAATTGTAATGAAGAAAATTACTTGTTCAAGTGAATGACAAGTATTTGGACTATGAGAGCATGTACAAATACATGACCCGAAGTACACGTATACTAGTACCCTCAAGTGCAAGTACAGTTTCCAGTACTTGTACCCTCAAGTCCAAGTACAATTACTAGCACATTACCCTCAAGTGCAAGTACAATTACCAGTAAATTGTACCCTCAAGTCCAAGTACAATTACCAGTACTTATACCCTCAAGTACAATTACAAGTTCTTGTACCCTCAAGTGCAAGTACAAATATAGCAAGGTAATTACTGAGGTGATAGCAATGAAGTTATCTAATCTCTCTCTCTCAAGGCCAGGGGCACATTATGGACTGACATTCAGCTATGAGCAGTAAAACGTAATGCATATAATTTATGGTGCTTCCTAAAGTCTGGATTAATATTGTGTGCATCTTAGTTAGAAAAATCAAACATTAATGAACAGTTATGAGACCTATATTTTTATACTGAATTTGCTAAATAGTTTATTTTGCACAAGACCTGGTCTTCGTCTAATTTTTAAATGTTATAATATAGACCTTTTTAAGGCTTGCGTAATGCCTTGAAATGGTAGACAATTTTTTAAAGAATTACTTAAGAAGAATTTTTTCCAAGGCCAGGGCAATTTTCCAATGACTTGCAAAACAAAGCATTTGAAATTTTCTGTAACGCAAGGCAGTGAAGTGCATTAATTAAGGCAGACATGAGGCATGGACCCAAGGCCAGGGACTCAGTCAATCGCCGTCCATGACATTCCGAGGCGCATGCGACGAACGGTCGAGCTATGATAAATTTAAGCGGGGAGGGAGGAGGTTACAACTTCAACCCCACCCAAGCAAAGTTTCTTCTTCAAATATGGCTTATTTTGTAATGTTTTCTTTTAAAAGGTCGATACAAATTTTAGATATAACTTCTCCTCCCAAATAAAAATGTTGATTGCGGTCGATACAAAATTATATTGGTCAATAACACCCTCAGAGATGAAATCCTGGCTGCGGTCCAGTATCCCATCTCTAGTCCCATGTCTCATCTATACTTGTTTCAACTATAATACCTTTTATACTGCTGTATTAATGGAACTGTTTGGAACAGGTAGGCTTACTAAGCCGGATCTGCTACACTTCCGACGTGACATTCATTCTCTGTCACCGTGGCCCATAACCAGTTCAGAGCTTAGCAAAGTCACGCGCCCTCAGTTTGTTTACATCCGTAGGCCTACGGAAAGTATTAAAGGGGCGATGAATGAAATGTTTCAATATTTATTTAAAAATTAAACAAAATTTTTGTTTATTTGTAATTATGCCGAGATGTTTGCCTAACATAATTCCGGTTTGACTTTGTTTAGAAGAAGATAAAATCAGATATAGAGCTATTAAGATAAGTATCTTCTGTAAGCCTAATTTCTAGTGGTAGAGAAGAGAAGGAGAAGAATGTACCGGGCAAGTTTCGTAGAGAGTGAAAAGCAAAGAGCTATGCAGCTCGTATCCTCTGCAATGGCACTGGAAACCCGCAGCCAATCACTTGTAAGTTCATTCTAATGTTCTAACACTTCAAAATTAAAATTGTATTTAGTTTGAATATAGCACAATATTTATTTTAATACTTTCTTGGGTTCTCCTACACTTTAGTACACTAATGGGAAAAAAATCAACAGGGAGGGGTACGTGTTCAAGAAATATCATGA
>JAQFYQ010000871.1:0-14948 GCA_034694885.1 Buchholzia appendiculata | reverse complement strand
GATCATATGAGCAAATGAAAAGGAAAGCGGAGAACCGTGAGTTGTGGAGAAAATGGATGCCAAGGACCTGCCTTGGGCAGAGCACCAATGATGATGATGATGATGCGTGTGAATGGGTGAGTTAAAAACGATGATTTTATTATTTACTATGATAGGATTGTTTATTGTTGCAGGTTGCATTTGCTATTTACTTGTTTACATCCTGAGTTGTTTTAGGTCTATTTTTTAAATGAATTTTGAATGAACACCTATTATATTATAACCATTTCTTGTTGTGTGTGCCATGCGTGCCATGACTGCGGTCACTTTGAGGTGTAGATAATTCTTACAAAGTGTTTGTTTTATTGACAGGTTGTCTGTGAATGTCAAGATACGTGTGAACCGCTCTTATACTCTCAACTTGTTCATTACATTTCGACGACAACGCTGATGTAAGTTACTTGAGTTTCCTACCTGTTGTAAGTACTTATAGTGTTCAACATACTCTGACGACAAGGTGGGAAAGCGGTATTAGGATTCTTCTATGAGCTGGAAAGAATGGATGGGGTGGTTGTTGATTTTTATGAATTACTGTTGCAAAGTCTGCAAATGGTTAACTGTTGCTTTAACATTATTCTTGACAAAAATGTAATGCACTTGATGACATCCTTTTTTTCTATGATTTGCTGTGAAATTACATAATTTTTTCCAAGTTGAAAATAGCTGATAGTGTCCTAGATGATAGATGACATTGAAATTGTGCGAGGCCTATTCAGTGCCGTGTCTGTGTTAACAACTCAGGATTGCTGCATATTTTAATTCCATTTTTCTTTTTCTATCTTGTTTAGGATTCATGCTCATGCTGAGTCCGATTTGTTGCTTTCACGCGCGAGTGATGACTCGAGATGTGCGAGCTTCGGTCAGATCCTTAACAGAGCGAGAAACGAAGGAGAGCCGAGGACATGCCCGGTATGATAAGTTCGTGCGTACGAGTGCGTATGAAGCCAATTATGATTCTTCTCATGAGATTGGTATTAATTAGTTGTCTAGTAGATTCATATACATACATGTATTATCTTTCTCATAGTCAGTAGGAAAAAATAATGCTTGGTTCTTATCAGTTTACATTTATATTGTTATATTATGCTGTATATTTATGTAGTAATTTCTTTTCTTCAGATTTTTAATTGAATATGATTTGATTTTAAACTAATATATTAACTTGATTAAAAATTCAGACTTGGAGATAAAAAATTCAGACTTGTATGTGAATTTCCATAATTGTAGACACTCTTTTCTTGAATTGCCATGATTGTAGACACTCGTTATATATTATATGGTGTTGTTTTTGTAATTGGCGTCAATTTATATATATCAAGAATAATTGAAGTGATTCTGTTATTTGTAGTCGAACTGTGGCAAGAGCGTCAGGACTCTCTGCACTCTGACCAACACGCCGGAAGTGATCAGCGTTGGCTTCATATGGGACTCTGATCGACCAAACTCAACTCACATCAGAGAAGTCGTGCACACGATCAGCACGAGACTCTGCCCCGCAGATGTACGACTAAGTTTGGCTATTTGTTTTGATCCAGAATATGGTGATCTGTAGTGTTTATGTTTATTTTAGCTGTGTTTTGTGTTTGCTATATTCAGTATTTGTTTTTTTGTTTGAATGTCTTCTATGGGCTGTCCTAAGGGCAAAGTCGATCTGATTTTGTTTTGTATTATTCAGATTAATGAGATTTTTATTATTGCTGTTGTTATTTGTTAATTATTGTGAATATTTTAAATTAATTATTATCAATGTTTTGATGAATTTTTATTTAAATTGATTATTTTCTAAATTCAGCTTGTTGACAGATTTTTAATTCCAGTAATGATTATCAAGTTTTGATCTATTTATTCAAGATAACAAAAAAAAATGTCCGGGGCACTTACAGAATAGTGTGTCATTTAGCTTGAGCTATCGTAATGAACGAATAAAAATGCATGTATTCAACCCGAGTACTGCTTCGGATTATGATTGGTGACTTTGCAGCTTATTGAGTAAAGAGATGAGGTAGGTGCAGGTTGTGCCCGTTGACTTATGCACATGCTGTATTCATAAGAAGGCTTACAAATAATTATCTTAGGCTATGCACTGAAATGCATTTCGCAATTTGTCTAGAATAAGATCCCAATGTGTAAACTATATAGTACATTAGTGCACTCAAAGTTGACAAATCTCCTATAGGGATTTGAATACTGCACCCCCTCCCCCCAGCCCCATAAGTGTATACCTAAAGCACATGTTGTGCATGTTGAATGATGACTGGTATTTCTGTGTCTGTTTTCTCTCACGAACAATGCATGTTGTGGTTGCAGTTGTTTTACTCGGTGGTTGACAAGTCGTGGGCGGAGTCTCGTATGTTTGAACTTGTCGGCATCGTCTGCTACTACGGCAAACACTACTCGACATTCTTCCTCCACCCAAAGATGAGGACCTGGGTTCTGTACGACGACGCACGGGTTCAAGAGGTATTCAACAACGGCATTGATTAGCGATAGGCATTGTGTTAGACATTGATTTTTTCCTTATTAATAAGGGTTGGACATTACGTCCAATCCTTATTAATAAGGGTTGGACATTACTTCCAATCCTTCCTTACAAGGAGAAACTTGCGTAAAATGTGATGATGATGACGGTTGTTTTGATATTATTTATTCATAATTGGTTTTGAAACGGCATATTCTATGTCTCAGTTTGAATAAATTATGGTTCAACATTTTTTAATCGTGTGGATTATATGTTTATTATAAAGATTTAAGTGCAGCTGTGTATGTCCTCATGTGCACTTTTTATAAAGTGCACTTCATGTGCACTTTTTATAGTTAAATTAGTGTTTGATCGGATAAAACTTCTACCAACAATAGAATCTAATAATTTGTATGATTCTGTGCTCGTACTGAGGATTTATTTGTGATGCGACATGTTGTCGATATGTTAAGGCTGGAATGGTGCGATGTGTTTTAGATTGTTGCCTACTGGAAGGCTGTGTTACATTTGTAGATGGGTAGCAACTGGAAGGTTGTGGTACATAAATGCTTTGTGTTGTGGCTGGGTACCGACTGGGTGGTACTTAAATGCTTGGTGTTGTAGATGGGTACCGACTGGGTGGTACATAATGCTTTGTGTTGTAGATGGGTACCGACTGGAAAGCTGTGGTTGACAAATGTTGCCGCAGTCGCTTCCAGCCGTTGCTGCTGCTCTATGCTGACCAGGATGCAGTAGAACCGATTGACATGACGTCAGCCCTGAAAGAAAATTTCATTATTCCTAAGCCTCAGCCAGCAACCAATCAACATCAACGACAGAATGGTGAATTGGTTTATAATTTTAAAAATGTCTCATTTAAATAAATAAATATTAAATGAATTAAATATATGTTTACCCTATTGGAAATAAAGGTACTTTACTTCCAGTCATTGCTGATGCAGCGTCAATGTTGACTTTTCATTGTTTGTGTTCTGATAATTAGATTGAAGTTGTCACTTTCTGTAGAAAATATAATTTGTTTGTATACATATTTTTCTTAGTATTCTGGCTACTGGATGGAGTTGGCTAGGATTTAACTCTCATGTTTTTTCAATCACGTGCTCCATGGATTTTTGTAGAATGTGTTATCACTGACCTACTTCATGTTCTTGCACATTTTCAACTAGCCCCCCATCCTAACTCTGTTCCTAACTCAACCTTTAATCTAGATCATCCATCAAAAAATCTTGTACTATATTAAGTCTTCAACTGAGGTTATAAACTGATGTATAATCAGTGTTTTCAATGTGGCTCAATTTGACACCTGATTGTTTGTCTGAAACTGAAAGCTTCTAAATAGCAAATGTGTATTTTTCAGGTCACGCCACTCACAATCGAAGAAGTCGATGTGAATCCAGCGGCGGTTCCGCTCTTCCTCCCCGCACCGCTCATCCTCTTCAGTCAGAGCCAACGTCTGGGAATGGTTCACACTTGCATCGTTCATGCAGTGATTTGCCTGCCCGCGGCTCAGCCTTGTGTAACCATGACTGTAGAAATCAGAGACATGTTCCTTGCCAACAATCTGACGCTGGCCATGCACGAAACCAGCAGCGCCAGTCTGATGATGTCAGGTTGAGTGAAGGAACGGACAGGCTAAATCTTTGTGGATTAGATGTGAATTACAATGACGAACAGTTTGTGAGTCGGTATGGTGACAACTCTTTTGAACCGGTGAGAGAAGCTGCAGATGATAACCGATACAGAGTCGACAGAAACTTTGAGTTGAAGAGTGATACGAGTAGATTGAATGAAAGATTTGTCGGAGCAGAGACACCGGAGCTGAGGATGTTTAGCCAGCCAAGCCGAAGCCGGTCGGCTCTTGGCTTCCGCAGCACAGATGTCTTATCCTTGCCGATATCGACAGATCTGAATGAGAGATACACCAGTTCTCGGTCTTTGCTCAATACAGCAACAGCGGCGTCTGGTGCCGATCATCATAGAAAGGTCACCGAGACGAGTCGACTGAGTGAGCGTGATATTTCTAGAGTCGTCGATGATCATGTCAGCATCAACTGCTTGGTGAGTGACAGCACGATGTCTTCCAATGGTTCCTCAGCGGAGAGAGAGGAGAAACTCTGGCACAGTACACCTGCAGCGCCCAGTGGACGACCTTTGGGTACTCGTGATAGTAAGGTCAAGGTTGTCGACATAATGAGTCATCAACTCTTTGACACTCATGAAGACACTGTTGATGGTAATACAGGTGCGTCTGATACTACAGCTAATGTGGGACCTTCCCCGAGAATACTCAATGAGATTGAAAGTGTGACGGCTAACTCCGTCTATGGAGTAACTGGCGTTGAGCGAAGCGCTGGCACAAGTAATGGCACTTCTAGCACAGTGAGGAACATGGTGGCTGGCAGAGCAGGTAACACCGGTGTACACTCCACAGTCGGATCTAATTCAAGTGTGCCTTATCGGGAGAAATCATCCTACGTGCCTCCAAAGGTAACTTATTATACTCCAAACGAAAGTGTAATGCCTTACGAGAAATCATCCAGTAAGCAATTGTATGCTTCTAATAGAGACACGTCTTGTGTGAATGTAAATCAAAACTGTTCGGAACAATTGCGAGAAGACAGATCCTATGGTCGGTCATCGTTAAGGTCGAACTCGTCCGGTCTCAGCGGCATCGTGTCGTTCGACACGACTCCGTCTAGTTGTGACAATTCAACGGCACCGCTGTGTTTTTCAGATCTAGTGCCCGGATCCCGCCAAGACAGAGATGCCGGCAAAGTCAGTGGTTCACAGCTGCTTTGTAAAGATGAGAGATCTTCTAGAGATGTTGCACGCTCTCATACGTCGCTAAATGGGGAAAATCTTCCTAATAACGGCGGGAAGTTCAGCGGACCCTCTGTGCCGTGCTCGGAGTTGTCTGGAAGAATTACCAGCGGATCACAGTCAAGGTCGACGAATAATGATGAACGTTAGTATGACCTGGAATCTATTTAATTTTCAATACTATTGATTGTCTTTATGCTCTAATGTGAGGCTTCTTGAAGTTCTGATAATGGGAATATGATCTTCAGTATCATACCATTATTATCAAACATATTTTACCATGTTTATTCATGGAAGGATTAGCCTGTGGCATTTAACTAAATCACTTGATTTTTACTAGAATATTTTTAGCGTTTCATAATTGGCTTAATTACGAAAGTTAGTTTAATTGAAAATCTTAGTAGTTTGGCATGAATCTAGGTGTTGGCTAGGTTTAGATTTAAAGTCGAGTGTAGCATTGCAGTAGGCTCGGGTTTTGCATGTGTTCTAAAGCAGCGAAAACGTGAAGGCTTTTAAATTTTTCGGCTTTTTGACTTTGTGAAACTGTTTGAATTGAAATTCTTTATGTAATGCTATCGATTGACCTATAAAGGTGTCCCCTTCATCATCGTTTAGTGCAAATATTTTCCGATCAAAATGTATTATACAGCGCACAAATTTGTCCTAATATTATATAAATGTTTTGCTATACTTGCTTTAATGTTGTTTGTTTTATTTAGATGAACTTATTGCTCGCGCCAAGGCTCTGATGGAGGCATCGTTCCAGCACTATGAATGGCATGAGTACATCTCGGCGTTGGACCGGTGTGACGAATGTCACGGTAATTGTCTGTTTGTGCATCTGTGTGTCTCTCTGTGTTTGTGCATCTGTGTGTGTGTTTCTCTGCGTTTGTATGCTTCCAATAGTTCGCTTTGCGGTACTACATTACAGTGCTCTTGCTATTATGTTAAAGCTTCATGCAATATGTAGCGACGTTGTTTCGTAATATACAAAAGTCTATACCTGTGCTCATCACAGACATCATGCAAAGATTAATATTAAGCTATGGGGTCATTCAAATATGACGTCACGCAGGAGGGAGGAGGGGGGTCGTCGAAGTGTGATAATTGTGACAAGGGGGGAGGGAGGGTTTAGCCCGACATGACGTCACGCAAAAATGCTTGCGTAGCCAACAATTTTTTTTGCGTAGTAACAATTTTTCAGAAATTTTGAATCTTTTTTGGAAATTTTGTTTTTATATCGATCACACCCTCCCCCGCTCGTCAGAATTTTTTTCCCTCAGAGGGGGGTTTGAGATTTGTGACGTCATTATTTAGGGGGGTGTCGCGATGTGTGACAGATTGTGACAGGGGAGGGGGTCAGAAATGCTGAAAAAATTTGTGACATCATATTTGAATGACCCCTATACCTGCAAACCTGCTGCACCTTTTTGCATATATAAGTTGTGTGTTTTGAGTTTTGTTATAATGGCGTATGTGCTTAATATAAGTTCTGATTGTTTACTTGACAATTGGCATTCTATTTTCCATGTGGAAAAAGATTAATTAAATGTCTAGTTCACTAGTGCCTAGGTGGTGAAATAATACTGTTTATTTACTATTTATAATTTACCGGTACTGCAAAAGAATTGAAGAAAAGTTCAGTTCATATTTTTGAATGTATACAATGTTTGTAAACTCATTGATTATTTATGATGTTTCAGATGCCCTGCAGAACGCCATATTGCACTGTGGCCGGCCTATTCCTGATGCGATTACTGCTATCAAGGATCAGCTGTACAATTGGCAAATGAAACTCGCAGCAAAAATACGTGATGATCAAAGGGCTGACTCTGCAGTTCAGACAGGCAGGTCAAGGCACAACCACGATGCAGTGCAATCCAAGATGGCAGCAAGTCATCTTGGCATTTCTAATTCTATCAAGAATCTTTCCATTACACATGAACAGTATGCGACGCCGCCTTCGTATGCGACTCTGTCTCACCGCCAGCAGCGTTTGCATGCGGTGGAGTCGTCTGTAGGTCCTGGCAGTCGAGAACGAAAGGTTCCTGGGCGCTCGTGCAGCTTCGATGTTCCAGATGTCGGCAAGACATCCAACGCCTGGGCTCCTGTGACTGCCACGGTTCGTGGCAACATCGGGTGCTCTGTAACCAGTGGTGAGTCATCCAGTGCCCTGACGGAAACAAGCCACGCCCACCCGGGTCATGTGACTAGAAGCGAATCGCAAGGTGTGATACGACAAACCACCCGTGATGACCCGAAAACCAGCGGCCGCCAGCCTACGAAAGAAGAAATCAGAAATCTGTTGATAAATTCCCTCGCTGGTGAGAACCGTACTTTGGCCGACCAGTGGAGGAGAAATGGTAATTCTGGTGGCGTAGAGATCCCCATTAAGGTCATGTCAGGGTCCAGTGGTGTTGACAGGTCTGGCAAGGGCTTGACCAAGGAACCGATGAGATCAAACTCAAATGTATCCCTGTACACATACGACAGAATCGGAGCTTCCATTGTCCCAGCTTCTTCTACTCTACATAGTAACAATAGGAGGATAGGAGACGGACGTATCCAAGACGGAGTCGTTGGTCGTCATGTGACGGTACGAAGCACTCAGAGTAATCCTCCAAGTCCATTCCCGGGTCGAGCTGGGAGCATGTCACACTCGCTCTCGCTGCATCGGGTCACGGAAAGTGGGCCGAGCCGGCAGAGAACAGAGCCGGCGGACTCTCGGCGTCCTCTTCCTACGTACACCGAGGCGATCGGCAGACCGAGAGAAGAGTTTGAGGACATGCATAGAAGTCTGGACACGAGGCTGGAGGGACTGGGCAGGAGACAGATGACCATGTTCAGTCGCTTGCTTGGTGAGTCGTCTTTGTTCACTCTGACTTTGTATGATAGCTTGAGTAAGGAGAAATTATCATTTAAATTTTAGTGGGCATGTGGTCATTTAACATTTGAATATTTTTAGTGTGCAGTCGTTAATTTTTTAGTGTGCAGTTGTTAATTTTTTAGTTATCATGATGCCTTTATTATTTGGAAATTTGATAAATGGTAGGATGTTTATATGATTGTATTTTAAATATGATGTTTTAAATAAATTTTATTTAAATAAATATCAGAGATCATAACATACTAGTTACTACAGAGTTGAGATAAGTTAGATATCCACCACAGAGTAAACATGCTGGTTTGAGTTCACTACCAGCATTAATATTTACACAAAAGCTTTAGTTTTCGACTGAACTCTTATTTTTTTAAATCCAATGTAAACTTTTTGCTTCTCCTTGTTTAGCTGTAACTTGCGATCGTTTGAGCAACGACTATTGATGTAAATGTGATTGTTCTACTGCACTCAGTGGTGTCACACTTTTCAATAGATATGATTTTTCAACCTTAGTTGACTATTAATTAAAACACAACGACGTTGTAAAGTATTAACGGTATTCATTTGTGATGATATTAGTTTGGAGCGTGCAATAGATTGATAGATTTTTGTATATAATACATACGATGCCAAATTCTATATTTTAATCCTGGTTACATATGAAAGTGCTGACGTCGCGCAATTGTGTTTATTCTGTCTTTCAGATCAGCCTGCCGAGCATGTCTGAGCACGTCTAGTTCCGTGTTTAGTTCGTGGAACACAGTTTTTCCGTGCGACTTATCCCGCGTCTCGACTTCATTTTCTGCCATTCTATCGATCCGACTGCCTTGTACTGAGTTGTTTACATATCGGCACCTGTGTGTCAGAGATTTACGATTGTGCAGATTTGTGAGTGTGCCTGAAGGCCCGCTAGCACTGGTTGAACAGTTTAGCAAGATTTTCTGTTGAAGCTGGTTAGCTGACAAGTATGTGAGCAATAAGGGGGGCGATTCTTTGTGATATTGTATTAAACATAGCTTCCGATGGTATGCTTCCTTTTGATTGAGATAATTTTATTTGGTATTTGGCATGCAGATTTGAGTCTATGCATCTCTGATTAGTCATCAAGTCCCTCAAGTTTATTATACTATAATTAATCTCCATTAACCGTCCAGAATTACATATGATGTTTAGCTTTTTTGTAGTATTATTCCCGGCCTATAGTGACTTGTTGTTTAGTATGCCTTGGTCAATGCGCAAAATGAACATTTCTGATTCTGTGCTTAAACGTTCCCAAAATGTGGGTCATGGGCAGACCTGACCGAGTGGCAAGTAAGCTTTGAACGTCTTTACCATTGTGTTGTGAATTAGTTTTTTAAACAGTATAACGAGCAATTGGTTAAGCTCTGTTTTTCACATTTAGCAGCTTGTCTTTTTCGGCTAAGAATTTTCTATTTACAAAGCTTGTTGTTATTAATTGGTTTTTCTTGTGTTCGTGTATAGTGAACAGTTCTTTGGTTCTCTCGTTCTTAATAAGGTAGTGCATTTGGTCTTGCCTTTCACTAAAAATACTGTTCACTTAACTTGTAGTCGGTCTATTTTTACTAAAGTAGGTATAGTTATGTATATTCATAGGCTTCTTTATTAATTACAGAGTCGTGTTAGATGTTTCTCGTGCGTAAATTATTTATTTACAAGTTTCATTTGGCTGTTGGTTGTTTCTATGAAGTTGAGAGCTAGTTTTGTACTTTGAACAATTTCAACATGTATCATATGCATGTTTGTGCCTGCGGTTTTACATTATATCTAGTAGTAGCAGTAATGTAGAGGTAGATTAATTTATTGTAGTCGTGATGCTGAATGGTTTATTTGATTGATTGTACATTGCAATGTCTATCTAATTGAGAACTTTTCATTGAACCTACTGACGATCGACTGATTTGGTTTGATTACAAACTACATTGTCTATCTAATTTAATACATTTCATTGAAACTACTGATGATTTAATGATTTGGTTTGGTTACACGCTACATTAATTAATTATCCAATTATGATAATTATCATTGAACATTCTTATTATTTATTCGTTGCAGCAGACACTGAGCTGGTCACCACAATGAAAGTTGTGTGATTTTTGTATTGCGCATATATTGTTGTTTGTTTGTATGTAATTTTTTTACTATGATTATGAAGATCTTGATTTCACAAACATACATGTCAGATATGTTTATCAATTGACTGAGAACAGTGAATGTGACGGCTTATTTCAGGAAGCAGTTTTCTGTCAGTCGCGATCACTATGGTCAGGTTTCAACAATTCCATTTTGAATGCGATGTTGCTTGAATGAGACGTTGCTAAGCACGTTGAGGTTGATCAACGACAGTACTGCAGAATGCACATCTGTTCTACCAATTTGAATTGCATGTTGCAAATATTTTACGGTGCGTATACTCGCAGCCAGAAATTCATTTTGGAGCGTGATTTTGATGTCCAAAATTTTTGCAACTGCATTTTCGTAATTTTAAGTGCAGTACATTTTGTTTGGGTGGGATGTATCGAATAATTTTGTTGGAGAGTATGGAAAGCGTGACATTTTCCAACACATCCACCAATGTAAGAAAACAAAAACATTTCGAGGGGTTCAAACCTATAAGACCCCATTAAATACGGCGCTGTAAGCAGTGTGTTCTTCCAAAAACAATCCCTTTTGATCATCATGTCAACTCTTTGAGGAACAGTATAGTGCACAAAGCCATCAAGAAAAGTGATTAATTGTACAGTATATCCATTGTGATTTTGTGGATCTTCCCTTAATTTGTACAGACAGTTGTGTTTCAAGACTTGAGAAAAAGTGCATCGCCACTTGTGTATCTATAGTTTTGTACATAAACTTTACAGACGAATAATAAATTGTAATTGCCTTGTATGCATGTAACATGTTAATGTGACCACGAACGAAGGCAGCTAATGCAGAGATATGCAGCTATTTGTAAATTGTTAGATTTGTAGAAATGTTTGATTGTGTTTTGTATAGAAATGTCAACGAGTTTTATGTAGAATTTAAAAACTGCCTTAATGCCTTCTGAGTAAATGCTGTGGTTTGTAAACTGTTTAGATTGCAGAATCTTTTTTGACATGTTGACATTTTCCTCGTGCACTAAAATGATTACTTGTAATTTGGCTTCCAACATCCCGCGACCACTGGAATCAAGCTCAGCTCTGATCCTCGTATTGGACAGTCCTTGAGAGTGGTGTATGCTCCAAGAAGTTCTCATACAAAACGTCATTGTTATATTACACAATAATTATACTGAGTAGTTTGTTGGATCTTTTTGTTTTTCTGAGCTACATATACCTATGCCTCGACAACATGCAACCGTGCTCTCTGTCAAAATCCTAGCAACGGGACTGGAGTTGACTGATGTTATGATTTAGGAAGGTGCGCAAAGTACATTTCCTCCTATCTTTCACAAAGTCACAACTGTAGATGTGTGGTATAAATAAAGCCAAATATGAATGTCAACGTTGCATGTTTATGACATACTCTTTTTCTGATAATTTTTGCATTTTATTTCAGACTTTATTAAAGCTGACAATTAAATTATTGCAATCTTCATGGCTGTCTTATATATTATCATTATAGTAATTGTAATTATAGTGCTCTCTATGTATATTACACCTCTTGCTCGCCTTACGTTACCAAGGTAGCACCTTGACTTGTCGTATCAACTTCTAAAGCATTCCTGTAGATATGGAAATATGGAAGTTCCCAATTGTTATATCCACAATGGTTTGCTTTTTCATTTTTAACACAGAGTGAAGGAATCCTTCATTGCTGATTCACTATTATACAAATATTTTTAACATGTAATCGCTCTCGAGAAAGTTTTCATCATAATCCTACTTTTTAAACCAGAACTATCTATTCATGAGCTTTTTAGATTTAACTCTAGCACGTGTGACGCTATCTGGTTAAAAAAAACTGCACTTAAGGCCTCTGTAAAATGTTTTACACAACGTTCCACGCATTGAAATAATTCACTTGCTCTGAACTTGACAATTTTGTTGTCTACAAAATAGAAGAGTTCGCCTTTTGACAACTTCGGAATGAGGCTTCAAACCTAGTCTAAAAATGCAACTCCGTATTTTCTCCCTACGGGCTTATTATTTTGATCATTATTTTTGATCATTGGACTGCTTAATAGCAAGCTAGGCAGCAGTGTTGCGGCTTACTACGAAATGTGCAGCGACACAAAGATAATGATTAACATTTTCAGTTAATCCGCATTATACAATACATTCATTTGGGAATTGGAATAAACTCTATTGGCCAAATGCAAGTGCTTTTAATAATTTCTGGTTTCCTTGATGACAGATCCTTTGTACCACTTTTAATTTCATGTTACGATATCTCTAGAGAAGTAGACTTTCAATTTGATTTGTGCAATTATTCATCATAAATCGATGTTTGATCTAAACGCTTAATATTTCGTCACATTTTTATTTTGTCCATACTCGGCCTCGCCAAGGCTTTCGTCCAAGATCGACGATTTGAAATCCGAAGCCAAATACTTGGGGTCCGCGGCCAAGGACTTCAAATTCTATCCTCGAGGATTCTCGAGGTCAAGGACCGTCGTCGAGGATATCAAGACTGGTCACGAGGTCATACAATAATAATCTTTGTACAAGACTTGTTCGACAGTTCGAACGATCTATCCTTCGGTACCGCGGCATAAATTAGTCGGTGTTGATATTTTGAAGGAGATGCCGACGGTAAAGTTTATCGGTCGTACGTCGTACAACCGGGGGAAGAGACTGTTCGACATCCTCGCCCGCCTCAAGGGCTTCGGGGTCGGCAGGATCGTCTACCGGAACGCTTTCCTGGAACGCTATTCGGAACCGAGTTACTTCGTCATTACCAAAGTCAATCCAGATATGACTGATCTAACTGAGGTGAGCGATATATGAGGTTAATATGAAATTTTTTCAATGTATTCAAGGGATCTTCGGGTTTCTCCCTTTTTGCATGTAGGCTTTGATTAATAATTTGTAATTTGCGCTGTGCAAAGAAATACATGCAATAACCCTGCAATTATCTGTTCAAATTTGTATAAATGAACTGACCAATTTCATATTCGAACACCGGTGTCAATTTTGCAAATGGCTTATTTATTTGATATATACGGATCGAACTTCTTCAACCCTAATCTAACTACCATACCCCTAACTTTCATTTAGCTCCAAAACACCGATAGCTATCGATGTGCTAATATAGAATTAATTTATCAACTGAGTTTAATGATAGACCCATTTTTTGCTTTTCATATTATAATTTCGCAGCTTAAGGACCTACCATGCAGTGTTTCCACATGCATATGCTCATTTTGTCGTTTTGTCATATCACCTGGCGTTTACCTGGCAATTCCTCTTGAGAAATTATATGGATCAAATTAATTTCATTCTTCAAATATTTTGATTTTCTCATCAGCGATCGGTGTTTTTACAGTAGGAACAGTAAACTTCTTACTGTATCCTGTTGATAGTAGTTTGTTTTTCCTGTGCGGTAATGATCTGTTTTGTGTTTTCACAGGCAGAGATAGATGCAAGGAACAAGAGTATTGCGTACGGCATGAAGGTTTGGCGAGGACAACAGTGGGGTGAGGGGACCATCAAGGCAGGCTACAAGAACGACTGGAGACTCGTGCCAAAACTCGACGAGGCTAAGTTCCTCTCGTACAAAGCCACAGATCGCCCGCTGACCATCGTACCAGACAAGATTCCGATGCCACCGCTTCTCGAGTATCTCGTTCTCGAGGAGCGACGTCGTGACAGCGGACAGAAATCCGCTCCGCTAAGCGAACTAGAGCGACCGATGATGCGAGTTAGGATTCGAGACGATGCTCGGACGGCCGTGATGGCTAGTGAGATGAAACTGTTGACAGATCCGTGATTAGATAAGGCATGTTAATGTGTGTGTGTGTGTGTATTTGTATTACATTCGTTGAATCTACGATGTTTTGTTGCCAAAATTTGTATTTGTGTAAACAGGCAGTGAGATCTTTGTTGATATATAATTCTGTTGTTGGTTGGCACATCGAAGTTAGGCAGTACCGTACAGTAGATTTGCTGAGGACACGTGCTCGACGAGATGAGGAATGAGAATACTGGTGACAGGAAGGGCATCTGGCTGTCAAAGTTGACTTCATTAAATCAAAAATATTAGAGAAATGCACATTCGTTTAGTTTGTCATCTCGAGCAAGCTCTGCCATATCTTCCTTGTGGTGCATCAAGGAAAATATTGATGTAAAACCTCAACTTAGAAATTTGTCAGACATGGAACTTGTCAGACATGGGAACTTGTCAGACATGAGAACTTGTCTTGCATGGAACTTGTCAGACATGGAACTTGTCAGACATGGGAACTTGTCAGACATGGGAACTTGTCAGATATGGGAACTTGTCAGATATGGGAACTTGTCAGACATGGGAACTTGTCAGACATAGAACTTGTCAGACATGGAACTTGTCAGACATGAGAACTTGTCAGACATGGGAACTTGTCAGACATGGGAACTTGTCAGACATGGGAACTTGTCAGACATGGGAACTTGTCAGACATGGAACTTGTCAGACATGAGAACTTGTCTTGCATGGAACTTGTCAGACATGAGAACTTGTCAGACATGAGAACTTGTCAGACATGGGAACTTGTCAGACATGGGAACTTGTCAGACATGGGAACTTGTC
>JAQFYQ010000870.1:0-14949 GCA_034694885.1 Buchholzia appendiculata | reverse complement strand
CATAGAGGAACAACAAATACATAACAATGAATACCTTCACATAGAGCAACAACAAATACATAACAATGAATATCTTCACATAGAGCAACAACAAATACATAACAATGAATACCTTCACATAGAGGAACAACAAATACATAACAGAGAATACCTTCACACAGAGGAACAACAAATACATAACAGAGAATACCTTCACATAGAGCAACAACAAATACATAACAATGAATATCTTCACATAGACAACAACAAATACATAACAATCAATACCTTCACACAGAGGAACAACAAATACATAACAGTGAATACATTCACATAGAGGAACAAATACATAACACACATTCACCTCCTTATCATCGAATGAATACATTCATCTCCTTATCATCGGCATTTAACGTACAGACTAGCATTATTCGTAAGAAGTTCTAGGACACAAAATGGATTAGATGCTACCAAAATGTCTCCCTTCACAATCAGGAGGAAACAGGCAAGTACGCTGATGACGACTAAACTCTTCAGTGCAACAATTAATAAAGCAAACAAAATTCAGAAACTCAATAATGTGGCATGTCCACAATATATGGTACAGCTACAACTACAGAACGATCACACTGATTTTACTCTTGAAGCTAGTTTTAATGAGTTCACAAACATATAACAATAATGTTTCACAATATTCGAGCAAAATTAAAATTAGGCCTACACTGGTGTGATTTAGAAAAATCTAATTCAATTAATCACGATCAAAATAATAATGTAATTTCTGCATGATACTGAAAATTATTAAAACATACCACATATGTATAAGCCTTTCATTGCAGCGAAGTATTGTACAAACCATTTACAAGATCAGTAATCAGTACAGGAAGTTGTTCTTACAGAGAGAACGTTGTCTTTGATGGCTTTGTTAAACACCAGGAGTGAAGTTCGCATCAGTGTTCTTGCTCTTTCTTTACATGCTGGATCAAGCTCAGTCATCTCAGCGTGCACTTCGTTCACAGCCTCCTCACGGAACGACCAGTGCTTCGAATAGATCTTGCGAGCCTGAGACAAATAATTTAATCACTCACAACTCATCAAAATTGCCCCGTATCAAAACTGTAAACCAATTCAATGCCCTGTTTGAAAACTGTAAATCAAATGCCCTGTTTCGCAACTGTAAACAAATATAATGTTGTCCAAAGAGTTAACAATTTTTCTGGATAGCATAGAGAAAAACGCCATTTTTTTAAACGAGGAAAATAACTTTCTTGCTAAAAAAGTATCCTAAATAATAAAAACTAGAAGAATTTTTTTGACAATGTGTTTGCGTTTGATAAGAAGTTTGAACTAAATGATCATTTTTACCTGTAGTTGTTGCCACATATGAATGAGCTTTCTTATTATAACAAGATTCTATCATGAAAAGGCATTTCTACGAGTAACTGAATTACAACCTAACGACAAAAATAATCGTATTTCGCTGGCAATATATTCAAAATATTTACTGAAAAACTGACCGAAGGGGAGAAGTTACCAGCTAATACATCGTACGTTTGAGCACACTGAAATGTATTCAAATTGTCTTCAAGTTGAATATTGAATGTTTTACCAGAGTTATTCCGAAGACGTCAATGATACTTGCAGCCTCCCTCAGATCAGCCTCATCCAGAGGTTCTGGTTCGGAGCCGGCTTGACCTGAAAGTATGTAAAGTAAAATTACACACGAATATATTGGTAGTCATATGAAAAGGGAAAGAGCGGAATGAGGTCACCCTGTGTACTAAGCGCAGGATGACAAATATTTTGGAGGTCTGAAGGCGACAAAATGATAATAACCGAACAGTTCCAAGACTGAAAAAACACGGCAGCTACCAGACTGACCAATAGGAGGACAGTTACAAGACTGACCAATAGGAGGATAATTACAAAACTGACCAATAGGAGGACAGTTACAAGACTGACCAATAGGAGGACAGTTACAAGACTGACCAACCAATCGGGGACAGTTACAAGACTGACCAACCAATCGGGGGACAGTTAAAAGACTGACCAATAGGAGGATAATTACAAACTGACCAATAGGAGGGCAGTTACAAAACTGACCAATAGCAGAACAGTTACAAGACTGACCAATAGGAGGACAGTTACAAAACTGACCAATAGCCGGACAATTACAAGGCTGCCAATAGTAAGACAGCTAAAGACTGGAAAATAGCAGAATAAGTACAAGACTGAACAATAGCAGAACAGTCATAAGACTGACCAATAGCAAGACAGCTACAAGAATGCTACTCGGTAATTCACTTGAAAAGAGCACACTTACCTTGAGCATTGGCATCACCGTCAAACTCACTGCTCACTAGACGCTCAGAAGCTCTACACAATATGTACAGATAGGAATAGCTTAGTCATAAACAACTAATACACAATACGCACAGATAGGAATAGCTTACAGTCATAAATAACTAATACAGAATACGTACAGATAGGAATAGCTTACAGTCATAAACAACTAATACACAATACGTGCAGATAGGAATAGCTTAGTCATAAACAACGCATACAAAATACGCACAGATAGGAATAGCTTAGTCATAAACAACGCATACAAAATACATACAGATAGGAATAGCTTAGTCATAAATAATGCATACAAAATACGTACAGATAGGAATAGCTTAGTCATAAACAACGCATACAAAATACGTACAGATAGGAATAGCTTAGTCATAAACAACGCATACAAAATACGCACAGATAGGAATAGCTTACAGTCATAAACAACTAATACACAATACGCACAGATAGGAATAGCTTACAGTCATAAACAACTAATACACAATACGCACAGATAGGAATAGCTTACAGTTATAAACAACTAATACACAATACAGACAGGCAGGAATAGCTTACAGTTATAAACAACTAATACACAATACAGACAGGCAGGAATAGCTTACAGTCATAAACAGTGCATACAATCAAACATTAATCATATATCTAAGACAATAACTCCTTATAATCACGGAAAGTCAATACAATAAATTATAAAACAATCTTATTCAGGTTGCTACCATAGAGACAGGTTCTTGATAAATCAACACACATTTTGAATGCTATTAAATGCCCAGTGTACTGCAAGCTGGGCTGCATTCGATCGACACAAGTGTACCGATTCACTTCTCTCACCTTACACACAGGGAGTGAATATGTTGCTGTTTTATAACTACGTAATTATACACACGGGATTATACAAAAATGAAATAGCCATATTTACAATCGTAACTTATAACAATCTATCACATTTTATATTTATTAGTCACAAAGCATGTTAAGCATTAAACAAATGGATCGTTATTCGATGCTATTTTCAATTTGAGATGATGATGTTAACAAGCATCCGACAATTGAATTAGTTCAAACAGCAAGTCCACAGAAGCAGTTGGCAAAAATTAAGTCTTCTATAGAGAACCTAATTAATTATTTCCCGCATTGAAAGTAACATGTATATAACCAGTGCACTATCATAGATACAACAAGAAACTACTCTGCACATGACAGAGTATGTTTTACTAATTGCATACTTGCATGCATGAGCATGCTTTATCAACTGCATACTCTGCAAACACAGAGTGTGATTTATCAACTGCATACCCTGCTTACAGAACTAAATAATCACAGTGGAAATCTCAATTGCATAGTGCAATTTTTTAAAATTTTAATATATACAAAATTTTACTTGTAAAAACTGAATTGCATTGTTTTATATTAGCTCAACTAAATGATTCGTTTAAAAGATACACGCTCAGCATAGAAACTAGTAATGTCCTCTCTTTCGACCTTTATCTCAATCAAAACGCATCTCACAAAATTGTCACAATTTGTCGCATCTCACAAAATTCTGATCTCATAATAATGCCCAATTGGAATATAACAAAACAAAATTAAATAGCCTATTTTAAAACATTTGATAATACTGCCGCAGTGCCTATTAATGCACAAATAAATCACAACAACAATAAATCAGAATAATATGTTGACTATCAAAGAAGCATATGAAATATATACCACATCTACCTGTTGACAAGCTCTTGAATTGTATATGCAAGAAAAAACGCACAACACTTAGAAAATAAATCCTAAATCAATTATGATACAAGTCCAGTTGACAATATTTTCAACGTGTGCACAAGTGTAGATTTACAAGTGACTAGATTCATACAGTGAAAAAGTGTCCGACATCAACTACCTAATGTTGGTATTCTACACAAAACTGAACAGCTGTCCCATACAGTGACTGCTCGCCAGCATGCAAGGATAAATCCCCACACAGTAACAATACAACTCTCACTTTATTAACTGACGGCTATAAAAACTTCACGCCGCTTAAACAAGCTAATATCATCAACACAACCTTGCATTAACTTAACCATAGCTAATAATCAATGCTGAATCAGTACAACACATGTATAACGACACAAAAGAACACAGATCAACCAACCGCACAAGATTTAATACAGGTACACTACGGTAAAACGCAACAGCAACACACAAAATCTGCTGAATAAACTTTACCAAAACAAATTGCGGTCGATGATTTGACGGAGGCATCAAATGCAGAAATGAAGATAAATAGTCGAGGATAAGGAAGTTTGGAAAGTTCGGATGCCAAGGCCCTGCCGGAAAGCAGAGAATTATATGGCAATGATGAGTTTGAAATGCTGCAGCTGTTACATGGCATACCGCAGTGCTGTGCATCAAAATGAGAGATACATGTGATAGTCACGAATCACTTCAGACAGACAAAAATCATAAAAGTACATGGACTATATTACACATCATTATCATCATCATCATTTTGCTTTTGTCTGCCCAGGTACTACAAACCCTGGATTAAACAAGAGTATTTTCATAAAAATAAAAGACCAAATGAGACCTAGTTGAGCTGACAATAAATTACACTCACTCCACACTCCACAGTGCCGTTAATTTGTTTAAAATATATTAAAATGGATGGATTCACTTCCTGACATTAACACCATTGATGCCATGCCATGGAGACCTTCGTTAATGTAAGAATATCAAGACTTCCTTGTATAAAAAAACATTTACAATAAAAACATTTATGCAATGAGGTCAATGTAGTCGATCCTATGCTGATCAGGAAAGACAGAGTTGTTAAATGACAGACAAGAGTAGATAGATAGATAGATAGTCAAGATGTAAGAACAGAAGTGACTCACTCATAGACCATGGCGCCGTGTGGTCGCTCCCTGTGACTAGCCGGACTCTGAGTCTTGACTCGGCCACCAGGCGGCGTCCACGGAGTCGCAGGTATCGCCTCCAACACACCACCCTCTCGCTGCAACTTACTGCATGCAAGAAGTTGCATACACACATGCATACAATGCTGCATACAAGGAAGTGCAAAATGTAGAAAAGTGTGCAGACAAAGCAGAGCACATTCAGCATAAAGCTGACAGTGTCGGTTATCACAACAATGCATGCAAAGCAGAGGAGTAACATGTTACTAACATGCTATTAACAGGAGTAACATGTTACTAACATGCTATTAACAGGAGTAACATGTTACTAACATGCTATCAACAGGAGTAACATGTTACTAACATGTTATTAACAGGAGTAACATGTTACTAGAATGAGAAACATTTTACTAACTCATCATTAACAAGAGTAACCTGCCACTAATAGGAGCAACGTTTTACTCACCGGAGTAAAATGTTACAGACAGCAGTAACATGTTACTATTTTATCAGTTACTCAGTGATAGAACTACATGAGCGGTGAGATGAGATGACTAATGCATTGCATACATCTATGCATGCAAGAAAATGCCTGAAAATGCATCCATATATGTATGCATTCTTTCATACATACAAATGCAAATGATAGTATGCATGACATACCGTAACTGAAGAACAAAATACAATTGAAGATTGACAGTAACATAACACAAACAAACTCAAACAACTTGAATGCAGTTACACATCTAGACATCTAGAAACAAATAGCTACTAATTTGTGCATACACAAAGTGCTGCAAGCGCACATCGACTAGCTATGAAACCATCGGTTTATCAGCATCACATCACATCACAGCTCAAACATATTTCAAATACACTTCAACACAGATTTGTGGCAAAGAAATTCAGCAGATTTTCGCAATAATGTTTTGGATTTTCTCATATAATCATTCAAAACCACAAACAGTGACACTAAAAGTTATAAAATGGTTTGACAAAACTTCAAATTATGTAGAACTAACTTTCGAAAATTTAGCACAGATGGGAATTTGTTTGGCCCCAGTGACAAAGTTTCAAAAGTTTGAAAACAACTGCTTTAAAAAACATTTTAACAGAACACTAATTTACAACAACAGAGACAATAAAGCAGAGTGCACGAAATTGAACGTGAAGAGAGAGAGAATAATTAAGCACAGATGCACTGACTAATACAGTAGAAGTAGCAAGCTTGAACCTTCTAATAGCCGGAAGAGGACGATCATCGTACGAAGGGGTCGGGTGAGGTAGTGGAGCGGTAGGAGCGGGGGCAGGAAGTATCCGTGATATGTCTCCACTGTCGTTGGCACGACTTGCTGGAAGTCTCGCTGTTTCTAATACATCACACACAGTTCATCAACGAGTGCTTTCTTTAGCTTCTGTCATATAAACAAGAAATCATATCAACAGAACACTACTTAAAGAAAGCCATATTGTAACCTGCATTATACCAATTAATTCTTAAATATGTATCTCAAGCATCTCTGAGTTTGACAAATTATAAAAATGAAAAATATTTAAAATTCACAGAAATATCTACACCACTGATATCTTTACACAACTGATCTTTTATTTCTCAATTAAACACAAGGATAAGGAAATTGTGAACTGGCAGCGTTCACTATCTGGGAGAAACACAGACATCAGTCAAGGAAGACATAAATATGCAACAGACAAAAGGAACTTGATCCATATTTCACATGTAACTCAATTTGACAGATAGAGTCTTAAACTGAAAATAATTACCACAAAATATTGAGGCAGTTTGATTATAAACTAAAAGTCTGAAATTCAACTCTGACCCCTGCCGACACGACCCTGTATACTCTGTACTGCGGAGACTGAGTAACAAGGAATCGGCAATCCCTTAGTTCTTTCATTACAATACATTCTGAAATACAAGCTACAAAACTCATTCGTATTCAGAACATGTAAAAAAAAAAATTATATCAACTTGAACTTATCTTACCTGTATCTGATGATGATATGTGTGATGCACCCGTCGACTAAAACACATACGGCATAAGCTTGTTACAACTGCTAGCACGTTGAAAGCTCTACAAGAATGATGCAGCAAATTTCAAGTTCAGAATTATTACAGTCCTAACCTCTAACAAATGCGCACGCATCGTCAAACATCACACAATATAATGCAGTACAAGATTCTACTTGCCTACTCTTCACCAGGACAGTATTTTATCTACACTGCAAGAGTGCTATCAACTCTGATATTAGCAACTGTTTTCCAGCCGACCGAAAGAAAGCTAACCTCACAAAGTCTCAAGACGTGGAATCACATAATATCACCAAACTGCATTCACATGGCTAAGTGATTAACTCAAACTGTATTCACACAGGTAAGTGAATAACTCAAACTGTATTCACACAGGTAAGTGAATAACTCAAACTGTATTATCCCAGGTAGGTGAATAACTCAAACTGTATTCACACAGGTAAGTGAATAACTCAAACTGCATTATCCCAGGTAAGTGAATAACTCAAACTGTATTCACACAGGTAAGTGAATAACTCAAACTGTATTCACACAGGTAAGTGGCTACCTCTGATACCAAGATCACACATGTAAATGAATGCTTCAAACTGTTTTCAAACAGGTAAGTTATTACCTCTGATACGGTGACAAAGTCAGCAAGACGCAAATGTTCGTAGACTTGTCGCCTGTACTCGTCCATCTGCATCTTCTTCAGCTTTGCCTTGTCGTAGTCTTCATTCTCCACGGCCTGCCTCTTCTCCACCTCATACTTGCCCAGTTTCTCCCCCACCTACACATCACATGTACAACTGACCTAGTTTCTCTCCCACCTACACATCACAGGTACAACTGACCCAGTTTCTCTCCCACTTACACATCACAGGTACAACTCACCCAGTTTCTCTCCCACCTACACATCACAGGTACAACTGACCCAGTTTCTCTCCCACCTACACATCACAGTACAAACAACTGACCCAGTTTCTCTCCCACTTACACATCTCATGTACAACTGACCTAGTTTCTCTCCCACCTACACATCACATGTTCAATCAACTGACCTAGTTTCTCCCCCACCTACACATCACATGTACAACTGACCTAGTTTCTCTCCCACCTACACATCACATGTACAACTCACCCACTTTCTCTCCCACCTACACATCACATGTTCAATCAATTGACCTAGTTTCTCCCCTTGATGTATAATCATTACGATTCTAACTTGACAGTTTCTTACATTTTTGAAACGTAACAATATTCATAATGATATTTATCAATTAGTCAAGTCAAGTTAGAAAGCGTTCAGAAATTCAAGCATGACTGGCTAATGAAGAAATGTATCACACACTGTCTACAATCATCTCAACTTACTTTCTGTAATTGTTGGATGACAGATTTGAGATTCTTTGCATAATCATATCTCTCGTCTAAAAACAGAACTTTACAGTTACAGTTCTTTATCTAATAAACACAGCAGCCAAATATATATTTAATGCAACAAGCAATAGTGATTTATAAATTAATATAATTAATTAAACTCGATTCCATTGCATTTCACTTAAAGCCATTTTGAACAATTATACAAATATACATTGGGAAATGTCCAACATTCACGTCACCAGAGTTAATCAAAATCCAGATAACATAAGACATCACAGTAATCATCATCATCACCATTAGAGTTCTGCCGGAAGGCAGGTCCCTGGTATCCATTTCCTCCACAACTCTCGGTCCTCCACTTTCTTTTTCATTTGCACATATGATCCCTCCTTGCCCTCCATCAGTTCATGAAGCATGCTCTGTCTCGGTCTTCCTGATCCTCTCTTTCCCTCAATTCCGCCTTCTATCACATCTTTCATCAATCCCTCGCCCCTCAACACATGTCCAATCCAGTTTTGCTTTCTCTTTATGATTGTTTGCACCATACTTCTTTCTTTTCCCACATCGAGTAGCACTTGATCATTAGTTTTCCTGTCTTGCCAACTTACTCTTTCCACTCTTCTCCATAACCACATCTCAAATGATTTCAACTTATCCCTAGTAATTATAATATCACTTCACATTAATAACAAAGTTTAATAATTCTAATTACTATAAATTTACTTATGATTAAGATATGTTTCAAGTCCTAAAATAGACATTGTTAGACATAGTAATGAGAATGAGACCTAAAACAGCTTCTTGTTTCTTGCGCTCTAGTTTGCGTAGTAACTGAGCTATTTCCGGATCTTGATACATGTCGAACGCCAGATCGTCCAATGGTGATATATAGTCCGGCCTTCATTCATCAACAACAAAACAAGTACACCAGGCTTGTTCAGTAAATGTTCAATAGATTGATTGGGCAAACAGTATTATAACAATAAACTGGTTTTAATTGCAAATGAAACACGGAAATAAGTTGCACAAAGACCGTAACAGCTTTCTGAATAATAATCGTACTTAAAAATATTAATATCACTTACAAAAAATTATCTTACTTATTGAAAACAGCAATCTTATTTATAAATATTAATCAAACTCATAATTTATATTAATCTTTCTTACGAATATTACTATTATCCAACGACTCACAATAAAAATTCAAAAAATATCGCACAAACCTGTACAATTGTAATGTACATGTATACGTATGTTCAAACAGGACCCTAAATTTGCACATCTTCAGACAACATTATTGCCATGCACTCAAAGACATACATATAACCGTGCACTATCTACATATCTGTGCTGATTCAAGCAACAATTCATTCCTACAAGAAAGGTCTACAACACATGACGCAGATCACCTGACAAGAAAGTACGGGACATACCGCTCAGACTTTGGAACGAGCTGATCCAGTCTGTCCTCGACACCACTGCTCTCCCGCTGCAACATGCAACACATACAACAACATGCAACAACATGCAACACATACAACACATGCAACAACAGGCAACACATACAACAACATGCAACAACAGGCAACACATACAACAACATGCAACACATACAACAACAGGCAACACATACAACAACAGGCAACACATACAACAACACACAACACATACAACAACATGCAACAACAGGCAACACATACAACACATACAACACTTACAACAACATGCAACACATACAACAACATACAACACATACAACAACAGGCAACACATACAACACTTATAACAACATGCAACACATACAACAGACAACACATACAAAATGCAGCACATATAACAACATGCAACACTTACAAAAACATGCAATACATACAACAACATGCAACACATACAACAACAGGCAACACATACAACAACAGACAACACATACAACACGTACAACAACAGGCAACACATACAACAACATACAACACATACAACAACAGGCAACACATACAACAACAGGCACCACATACAACAACAGGCAACACATACAACAACAGGCAACACATACAACAACAGGCAACACATACAACAACATGCAACACATACAACAACAGACAACACATACAACAACATGCAACACATACAACACATACAAAACGTGTTGGTAGAACGTTGCACAACTCATCTCGCCTTGCTAAGTAAATAATGGTCCATTAGCATATGTCGACAATTACGGAGAGAAGAATCGACATACAAGCTTAGATATAAACCTACGTAGTTGTAGACATTGCTCGTTCTACATTTTCTAATTCTACACTTGTGCATGTTATGTGCCAAATGTTCAGTCATTACTGAAAACAAATAGCCAAATTAAGGAAACAATATATACATATAGTTAATAAAACTACTACAAGTTCAGTTCTAAACATGTTGAAAGAATACATGCAAAACATTTAAATCTGTCGGTTGTTACTATGCCGCCTAAAATTGATCGAGAAGTCATTCAGGATTGTGTGTTGGAACCGAAAATGATAGAATCGATAGTTTCAGTCATAACGCCGACTATTGCTGCGATCATTGAAAAATGTTTCAATGAAAAACTTTCTCCTTTAATAAAAGAGATCAATTCTACTCGCGATGACTGCAACAAAGCTGTCGAGAGACTCGTGCAATCTGAGAAGTGCGTGCAGGAGCTGCAGATAGATCTACAGAAGAAAGACAAGGAGCTGGACGATTTGCGGCAAGAGATAAAAGTGATTACCGATCAAAACCACCTGCTCAGCGATCGCTGCTCCTCTATCAATAGCTACTTGCGAAGAGACAATCTAGTCTTCTATGGTATTAAGACATCTGGCTACGCTGCCTCAGTTTCTGCATCTCTACCTACTGGTGCTACGTCATTGCAGCTCTCGTCGTCTCATCATGTCGAATCTGCTGAATCGAACACTTACATAGAGCAAGAGATTCTCAAATACTGCAATACAGTGCTGCAACTAACTGTAAACATAGGTGATATCTCGGTTGCTCATCGTTTGCCGGGAAACAGAAATCGCGCTGCCATCACATCTGGACCTTCTGCGTCAACTGCCCCACGATATCCAGATCCAGTCTTGGTAAAGTTTACAAGCCGACGAATCAGAGATCAAATCTTTGAGGCAAGAAAGAAGCTGAAAAGATCACGTGATGGAGTGTTCATCAATGAGCATCTGTCGCCTGAAAATGCGGAAATGTTCAAGAAAGCTCGCGATCTTGTCAGCAAGCACAAGATCCAATCAACTTGGACCCGTCAAGGAATGGTCATGATCAAGAAGTCGGCGACGCAGAGCCCCGTTCGTGTAACATGTCTCAATGAGCTTCCAATCTGAATAATCTGACAAATATAGAGCAATGATGCACCGTTATATTATAATATCTTTGCTTACTGGTATTGAGTTTTTTATTTTTGACGTTGTTTGCAACTTGCACGGGCATTTGATTTCTTACTTACAGTATTCTGTTCAGTATACTGTTCTATGTGTTTGCAAATATTAGGAAATGGTGGAGTATTGATTTTTAGTTTTTTGATTTTTTGTGTGTATTTTGTGGCATGGTTTATGTATGTCAAACAAAATTGTGTTGTATTTGCTTTATGTAGGTCGCTTTCAGCTTTATGCCCTTCTTATAATGTAATGTATCATAGCGTCAAATTTAGAATTTAGAATGATATTGCTGAGATCTCGTCAATTTATTTGCTGAACGAACTTGGAAATATTTATGTTATGATAAATCAAACTCATTGTTAACGCATTACAAATACCATATTCTTAGGTTTGTAGTGTTTTTCCTTGTGTGTGCTAGACAAGGCTTGCAGTTTTACTTTGCTTTCACTTTTATTTTTATTTTCTTTAGATCTTCTCACGTTTATTTCTTTTTAGAACATTATACAGTCGTAGTCATTATGACAAATGAAGCTAAAAAATGTATTAATGGCAATGATAAATTTTTTAATTATGTTAATCAGTTAACCGCTAATAGTTTATTTGATTGTCTGGAAGCCCAATATTGTGATGAATCAGAGTTTCGAAATTTGATAAAACATAATGGCACGAAGAATATAGCATTGAGCGCTTTCCACTTGAATATTCGCAGCCTTAATGCAAATCAGAGTCAATTAGTCCAGCTAATAACGTCACTAGAATTTTCATTTGATTTAATTGTCCTCTCCGAAATTTGGAATTACAACCTAGATTTCTATAAAAATATATTTGGAGCCAATTATTTGTTTTATTACACTTTGTGTGCAACTTCTAATGTAGGTGGAGTTGGTATTTTTATTAATAAGCGAGTTCATGCGCGATTATTGACAAATATGTGTATAAATGCGAATAATGCATACAATCTAGAGGATTTGTGGTTCGAAATAGAAAAGAATGATGTTAAATACTATGTTGGCTGTGTTTATAGGCATCCATCGCATAACGTAAAAGCATTTAATGACGACTTAAACAAGTTAATTTTGGAATTATCGAAAAAGAATAAGTCTGTATTTATTTTTGGTGATATTAATATTGATTTATTGCGTGCATCTGATCATGTGGATACTGCAAACTACATAGATAATCTGTTAATTAATAATTATTTGCCATTATCGTTGTTACCAACTAGAATCAGTAGTCATTCATCTACGTTGATCGATCATGTTTACTATCAACAGGGAAGTAAATCAAAAGTGAATGTTTCTAAAATATTAAGCGGTAATATTGTTTGTGATATAACGGATCATTTAGCAAACTACCTAGTTATATATAATAATAGTGTTAATATTACTGCTTTGGATAGGCCCCTTGTGAGACTTTTTACCGATAAAAATAAGAACTCTTTCGTAAACTGCTGTCAAAATACAAATTGGAATGAACATGTAACATTTACTAGTACTAGCCCAACAACTTCTTTTCTAGCATTTATAGACACACTTGAAAGCATTTATGAAAAAAGTTTTCCGCCAGTTAAAATGTCTCGTCGTGGAGTTAAAGATAAAAAATGGATAACACAGGGATTAAAGATTGCCAGCAATAAGAAAAACGCTTTATATAGAAGATGGATTAAAACCAAGAATTCATACGATGAAAGTAAATATAAAGAATATAAGGCAATTTTTTGCAGATTATCAAAGCAAGCTGAGACTCAATACTATGCAAACTTATTTTTAAATAATAAAAATGATTATAAATTCATATGGAAAGAAATTAATAATATATGTAGTTTTGCTAAACGACAAAAGAATAATTCGATTGTCTCTAAATTAATAGTTCAGGAAATTTATTTTCAGAAATTTATTCCACAAATGAGATTAGTGAGTGTTTAAATAATTATTTTACATCTATTGGCACCGAGCTAGCACAACAAGTACCTGATCTTGGTAGCAATTGCACTAAATTTTTAGACCCACCTGTTCAGAATAGCTTCTTTTTCAATTATGTAACACCAACTGAAGTGTCAGTCGAATTAAAAGCCTTAATAGCGAAACGAAAAACTAATTATGAGGGGCTTAAACCTGATATACTGACGTTAGCTATTCCATATATATGTGAAATAATGTGATCCTTTGAGTTATATATATATAACCTTTCATTGTCTACTGGAATTGTTCCCAAACAATTTAAATTAGCTAAAGTAATACCTATTTTTAAGCAAGGTGAGCAAACTTCGCCTAATAATTACAGGCCAATTTCTTTACTTTCAACTTTCAGTAATATTAGAAAAACTTGTTTAAAAAATATACTTTTGGACAAAACATAATGTACTATATGAATATCAATATGGATTTAGAAAAAAATTATTCAACTACGTTGGCTTTAATTGAAATTACTGACAAATTGTATAATTGGTTAGACTGGATATCATATTTTAGGCATTTTTATGGATCTTAAAAAGGCGTTCGATTCCGTTAATCACGAGATTTTATTAAACAAGTTACATAATTATATATGATCTTTATTACGTAGAACAGCAGAGTAGCAAACAGTACAGCAAACGAAAACAAAAAGAAAACAAACAGAAACACATACTAATAACCAGTGCTCGAATTAGGAAAAAAGCAGTGGGGTGGAAAAGTTTTTTGGTTTTTGGATTGAGTCGAAATGAGCCGCCGAAGGCGGCGAAAGGGGGAAGGGTCTGGGGAGGGGGATGTGCCCCCTCCCCAGACAGAATTTTTTGAAAATATTACTTTAAAAGTATGGGTTTTTTGGCCCTGAAAATCAATTTTTTCTTAAAATGTTTACAATTTTTGCCTCAATACTTTTTATCATTTTTGCTATTTTTTCTTAAACA
>JAQFYQ010000869.1:0-14950 GCA_034694885.1 Buchholzia appendiculata | reverse complement strand
AACTGAGAAGGGCCACAAATGTCAAGGACCTGTCCGTTATCGTGCACTACACACCTGACATCAGGTGACTTCCGGCTGCTTGCATTAGAGCCAAATTGTGTGGTTGCTCAGAATTTGTGCAAAACATACTGTGCTGACGTTCAGTGGGTATCAATGTTGTTTCAATAAAGTCCAAGAACAGGATAGATAATCCTTTGTGAGATGTAGACTAACATGTATGTGTGAGTTATGACATTCATTCTTCGGCTAAATTCTGATAATGTCAAATATATCTAATATATATCGAATCTGATATAATTATGTATATTGATTCTACAGATGTAATATGTAGTTTGAACATTGAGGATCTTTGAGCGATGAGTGTCGGGAGTAATCAGTCGTCGAGTCTGTCCCCGGATCTTACTCCACACTATCATTCCAGTCTGACTCAAGACATCGCAGGTATTGCAAACTCATCTAGTTTTTAGTTCAACCTTATATAGTTTTCTTGATATCAAACAGAACATTGACCTAGTTCATCCAAGTTTCAACATAATGATATACTGGTTATTGGTTGAAAATTTATTAATGCTTTTTGTTCTGATGAGTGTTGCTAGTGAACTATGTTTTCATCAAGGTTTTAAGCGGCTGTTGATCTTTTATTTGTACTGTTTTGCGCAGGTGATGAGGAGTCGAAGAAGAAGGAGAACAAGAAAAAGAAAGATGGAACTCGCAAGGACATTGGCTACGTAATGTTTGAGGCGGAGCTTAATTCTGAGGAGGAGGAGCTTGTTGACTCAAGTGCAAAGTGAGCAGTTCAACTAAAGCTTGGTTTTGTGTACAGAATGATTCTGTATTGATTAATTTATCTCTTCTGGTTCTCTTCCTGTATGTATGTATGTAATGTATGTATGTATATAAGATGTACTTCTAACGCACCATGCGTTGTTAAGGTAGAAACCCAACAAAATCGTAGGTGTGGGAAATGACCAACACCTGTGGCGTTGGTCATGAGTTGGAGGTTGAATAAATTTTAGAAGTTGCCTTTAGTTGTTAGTACATTTAATTTAGTACTTTATAGTAACTAGTACATTAGTACTTTAGTTATTAGTATATTAGTGATTCAGTTGCTGTACATTAGTACTAGTCAGCAATTATTGAAATGTAATCCTCGTCATGAGCTATTTCTGTGATTGGGCCATGCCTCTGGAACGTGTACTTTAAAATAGATCAGATTTCGGGTTAGAAATGTATTTTTGTATTAACCGTTGAGTATTGTGAAATAGTCTATGCTTTGATGACATTCATGCAATAATAATTTAAGCCAATTTATATAGTGTTGAATAAACTGTGTTCAAAGTTTGATAGTGATTCAGGTTACTTACTAGCCAGTACGGTGTAGTGCACTGTGTATTAGTGTCGGTACAGTAATGCTAATGAGGTTGTTATGGAGCTGGTCTAATATATTCAGGCTTGATTGCTGGCTAAGGGCTATTGACCATAGTTGATTATTCGCATAATTAGCTTTCGTAGGCTTTGTGCAGTTGTAGTCAATTGTGATGTGTTTAGATAGTATCTTTGGCTATGTGGCTTCTTGTTGGATTGCTTATTTATAATCTCTCTGTGTTTCTAATTAGTTAGAATAATGTACCGGTAGTAAATGTTTTTATATGTTGTAAGTTGAATAGTTTTTGATTTTGTTAGTTATAATCTGAATAATTTTGCGGCCACTATTACACTTTGTGGCTTTTTTTGTTATGCAGAAGTCCAGTAAAGGTAAAGAAGGCGAAACAAGCAAAGCCTAGTTTTAAATTTACGAAAAAGGATAAAAGTGCAAAGCCAAAGGAAAAGGTTAGTAATGTTTCTGATGCACTTTTTCGAATGCAGAATTTTGTTATATATCAATTTTTTCCTCATGTTCTGGCATGAATAAATTAAATATAGTTACAGCTGGTATGGCCCAAGTTACTAGTTTGTGGTATTTACAGCGAATTAATAATTTGTAAAATATTATTTTATTAAAGCACTTTAATAAGCATATTATAATAGCAGTGATGTAGTCCTTGGCCTTGATGCCTTGCCTCAAGGCTGCTTTGAGGCACTTTACTGCCTTCCCTTGCCTTGCCTTGGCCCATTTTCCCAAATGCCTTGCCTTGCCTTGAAAAAAAATGCCTTAAAAAAATGCTTTGACCGTGCATAATACGGCCTTGACTGTATAATTTCCTGCCTTGAATGCTGCCTTTGCGCACTTTACTTTTACTTTTGCCTTGCCTTGCCTTGACCAATTTTCCAAATGCCTTGCCTTGCCTTGGCCTTGAAAATGAATGCCTTGGCCTTGCCTTTGCCTTGAGAAAAATGCCTTGACTACATCACTGCATATAGCAGCTTGAATTTATTATCACCAAATAGCGTCAAAAAACGTAATATAAGAAATTAATTCTGTAATTTCCAAGAGTATAACTTACAATTCGTCTAATCAAATCTCCTGATCAGTGATCGTGCATCTACTGCGGCTTATTAGTGGTCACCCCACATTGAAATTATTATTATTTTAAACATTAGTCATCGTTTTTATTGTACAAAGTATGTTAGGAAACTAGAATCTGGAAACTGGAATTTGCATACATTTTTGCATTGTCAAGGCGTCCATACAGATGTACTTAATCAGCAGCTACACGAACCGTTAACCGAACGTTGTTCGAGCTAAAACTCAATTAATTACATAGAGTTTCCATAGTAAGAGAAGCATTTGTAAATTAAACTTTCACTTGAAGCACACAAAATAATGTGCCAATTACCAATTAACATATAATCCGAAAACATTTCTTCCCCTCGCGCGTCAAAAAAATCTCCGCCCGCTACCATCCCCTCTCCCTCAATTTGTACAATCAATTTCATTATATCCTCGTTTATGATGTGAGCCTAAAGGCGCATCTGCCTGCGTTCACGAATTACGTTACGTTCAATAACCGCTGCAAAACAAAAATGAGAAGTTTTGACGCGCAAATGGCCGCCACGCACGTGTCCCAATGTTTACATGTTTATGTTTACGTATCACGCCCCCTGCACTCTTTCTGTTTCTCTTGAATCCGTTATGGATCTGCCGTGACACTGATCCAGAAGGAAATGGACTCAACGGATCGGCGTCTCTAAACACCCAGACAAACAATGTCGTACTGGATCAAAGGACTGATGGACAAGGCGGGTCCCAGGCGGATCAGCTGTTCATGGAAAGAACGTTCGCTATGGTCAAGCCAGACGTAGCCTCACATCGTCAGTCCGTAGAAGCCATAGAGGAAAAGATTACTCGAGCAGGGTTTACCATTCTAGGGGTATTATGACTTGATAGTTTAAAACTACCGTATTGATTTTATTGCGAAGAGGCCTTTAGAGGAAATGATGCAAAATGTCGAATAAATGTAGAATATTAATTGTTGATATTTTGGGGGGACCATTGTTTCCTTCTATCAAATTCATTTGAGAACAGTTTATATCATAACGTACATATTTGTTAGTTTAGCGATTGAAATTTATGTAAAACTTCATAAATTATAAGTAATGCTTTCAGTGTTGAGTTTGATATCTCGAGAGCCAACCCTAGACAAGATGCTGAGAATTGCTAATGATTAGCCTAATTCATGAGCCGATGGACTAGATCTTAAATTGTAAGATCTTCAGGATCAAGAACTCGGCTTCCAAGGCCTTATCGAAGATTCTCATATCGGTCCTTAAGAGGTAGCCATGTATAGTAGCAAGGCCTAATATTCTTACTGCAAGCGTATGGTCTGTCATAGATCAGCAAGCCCGTGTGACATCACAAACGTCTCCCTAGCAAATAATTAAATTGTTATTTTGTGTTTTTTTAAAATAATTGTTTAATTTGATGTAGAAAAAGTCCATTCACGTGACTCGACAGATGGCGGAAGAATTCTATGGTGAACACAGAGAGCGTCACTTCTTCGATGACTTGGTAGAGTTCATGGTGAGTGGACCGAGCATTGCAATGGTCCTAGTTCATGATAATGCTGTGAGAAGATGGCGCCATCTGATTGGACCAACAAACTCTGAGAAAGCTCGAGAGACGCAGCCTAAGAGGTAGGTACCGTAAAATGGTACTTCTTGATTACGGTTTTCAATATCACTGTGGGTAGTCATCATCAGCATTATCCTCGTCACCTATTTGTAGCTTACTATTAGCTTAAACAAGATGTCTGTGAAGAGCACAGGTATAGACTTTAACTAATGATCAGATGAATGATCAATCTATACTGGGAATGGGGTGATTTCCCTTCAGAGAAAATTATTCTGACTAATTACTATTTACTGTGTCTTAGCGATAATACTTCTTGTCTAGTATTATTACTTTAATTAGTTGAATAGTTATATTATTATTATTTACTATTTTAACTGCTTTGTGTTATTTGTTTGGATTGACGATTAGTTTGCGAGCCCTGTTTGGTACGGATGGTCAGAGAAATGCTCTGCACGGCAGTGATAGCATCCGCAGTGCTGAGAGAGAAATCGGTCTTATGTTTCCAGAAGGTAGGATTCCATAAATTTGTGATTTTGTATAAACCTGATTAACTTTGATATTGTACTTTTTTGGGAACATACGTCGCGATGAACCGTCTAGTTGTCGAGACATAATGAATGGTCCATATTAATAAGATCACAGTACAATCAGTCCATGTACCGTCGAATGACTCTTGCTTATATAATTTACGATATTCCAAGTTCTAATGCTCAACTAGCTGCCTATTGCCTGATTGTTTCAAACAAGGCCAGTACAGTGTTGCACTGCTGTAATGTTGTTGCATTGCAATGATTTTAGGGTTTGGATGTCATGTTCAAAGATCTTGAGTAAGTGTAGATATGCATTAACCGAAATGAACGGGCCTCTTGCAATGACAGCAGCAAATGTCTCAGAGGTCTCTGATTGGCTGAAAATATAACTTTACATCACTCACGTGACTGATGACGTCATCACTTGTTGCTGACGTCAGTATTGCTTCAATAACCTTTGACCTCAGCTCGCATCATTCATGACTGTACCATTGCATTAATAAATGGCAGTATTGTCCAATGCCGATCCACTCTTATTCAAGATCTATGGTCATGAAGGTCTATAGTGTGTGACTATGAGTGTAGAACAAGGTGCCCAGGGCAATTACTTTCTTCTTACTGATACACTGTGATACTATAGATGTCGTGTCATCATAGAGACGAAAAGAAGAATATATACTTGTGTCAATGATATATTTTCGACAACAATAATTGTAGCATACATTACATGTTAGTACTTTTATTTGCTCAGCCGTGTATTCCTACAGGGCGCTTGGTATCATAAATTGTAAGCTGTGACTACAATCTGAACTGTTCAGGTATCCGACATCCGTTTCATTGCAATCCGTCCGTTTTGCATCTGATTCGTAACGAGAGCGCAATGAAGTTCCTTGCAGCATTCTGTGATCCAAATACTCGTGTCGTAAGCATATTTATGTATTACTATATTATAATTGTAGCAAATGGATATGTAGGTTATTACGACAACAAATGATATTATGACCATCAATTAATTATTGAAAATATATTCAGGTACGGTAGTAATTTTAATTTAAGGAATAGCGCTTCAGATTTTTAATTAGAGCCAGATTAGAAGCTGGATGCACTGCTATCTGTTCATTCTTCTATACTCGTTCTTCCCGAAGCAGTATAGGAAAATCTTAGCGACGTCTAATCCGGTTTAACATGACTGTAATTGTGGTAGTTTTCATTGTTGATTTGTTTTTGGATAATGTTTTTAGACATTCCACTATATACAAAAAAACTCAAAAGATGAAAGCCATTTTTTATGTTAAGTTTTAATTTGCGAGAGTTTGAATGTGATTTAGATACATGAGACAATATTAATGGTTGGTGGAGTCAATGGCAGATTTGCATAGATGATTACATTTGATGCTGTTGAAATAATTCATAGCTATGCTAAAATATTTGTACCGTAAGTTTGTAAATCGATACAATGTGAGTTTCTGCTATGTGAATTTTCTAGTATTTTAATATTCATTTTAGAAAGAATTGTCTTCTGATATGTTCTATTCCAGTAGGCCTAACAATGCATTTGTTACATTACAGCTAATTCAGTAATTCATGCAAACTTGGTGATATAGAATTATTAGTTCCCTGTGAACGAGAACGTTTAAGTTAGGCCTATCTAACCGATTTTGATTTTGATTGAATAAGGAGCACAGTGACGGCAGACCTTACAGTAGACTCACCGTGTTCCTTCACTCGCTTAGTAACGCAAGCGATGATAATGTTGGTGTCAGGAAGGGAATCCGTCGAGCAAATATTTTCTCCTTTGACATGAATTGTAATGCAATTGTTGCTGAACTAGAACATGACTTGCCGTTTTTACCATCGGATGTTAAAAAACATTTTTGCAGTTTGTAAACTACCCATTCTAACAAGGACACCTGGACTTTTAATTTAGTTTTTTATAACAACAGCATAATATAGATTTTTTGTATCTTACATTAGAGTGAGTGTGCTAATAATGTGTTAGATTAACGAATGTTAAGCGATTATTCTTTAAATATTTATCTTGCCATTTACATTTATTTTTTGTTTGTATATTTTAGGTCTGGCTGCCTGAGTGGATTTAGCTGGTCTTGAATAGTTACTTGTATTTAGAACGTCGACCATTAATGTATTGTCAAATCATATGTACTCTATGGACTTCAATAATGGCATTTATATTGATTTCCAACTCCTACGATTTTGTAAGGTTTTACCTTAGCAATGCTTAGTGCGTTAGAAGTGCATCTTACATACATACATACATACATACTTGGTATAGTATCAATTGCTTTATAATAGTATATCGTGTTATATAAATATGTCATGCACTTTACCGGGCTGTGCAGGGGGAGTATTGTCAATTTCACTCCTGGGGTGAATAGGTATATTTTGTTTAGTAACAAAAAACTAAATACAGCATAAAAGTGAGAAAACAGTGGTTGTTGTAATATTTATTAGACAGTAGAACAGAAATGAATTTTCTCAGTGTAACCCATGAAGGCAGTTCTATAGGCTTTGCTTTTACATTTTATTGAATCATAATTTATAATGTGATATTGTTATACGAGGATGCCTTGGATCTCGCCTTCAAGTGTTTATGTGTGTATGACTTCTGATGCATCCATATGTTGTAAATTAAATTAAATTGTTGAAAATATAGAATAGTATATTATAATACGGTATGGTTCAATTTAGAATATATTTGCGACATTATTGCTCATTATTGCTGAGGACAACTATAAGAAATATTTATACTTGCTGTATGTTTATTTACTATTTGTATTAATTCATGTTATTACCCTGTGATTGTGAATAGGTCAATTGAATTATAATAATAAGAAAGTTATATCAATGAGTAGGTATTACTAATATATTTGTGAGAATATTGATTTGGTAACACATCCCTCGTAAATACCGACAGAATTTTTTTGGCAAAGTCCAGCCTACTTTCATTATTCCTAGTGCTTCATCTATTTTAGACCTATAGAGTTAGTTGTTGTAATCAAGTATTGTAGTATTTTCTTGTAATAACGTGTGAAGTAATAATAAAATTCTGATATCACATAAATTTTGACAGCTTAAAATAGACAAATTCTGTTAAAGGTATGTTTAAAAAGTGAAAAAAATGAAAATTCTCAGCAACAACTTGAACATACAAGTTATGTTAACCTGGTTAGGCTAAATCTTGCTCTATAGCCCTAGAGAAGGCTTTAGAACTTGTGCGCCTATAAATGTACACCTGAAAAATTAAGTCAACAAGTATTTTATAACGCAACAATATAATTCATATTAGCAAAAAGCTACATTATCACACAGCATACTGATATAAATATGTCAATGACAACTAACTAGTCCATTCAGTAACAAACGAGAACTGTAGATTTCAACGACCTACATAAACAAGCAACGTATTGTCATACTGGTACAATGACATTAATTACAATGTCTTTTTGTAATGCGAATAATTAGAGAATTCAATTACACTGTATTGGCAAATCGTTATAATATCTGGTTTGGTACAATAAAAAAATATAGTTTGTTACTAAATCACGTTAGTTAAAGAGTAATTAAATGCAGAACCAATAAGAGTATAGCATACAAAAACAAATATAATACTTTACCAATTACGATAATGTGTATTTTAAGTCGAGTATAGACTTCAAGTTATACAAATTAAAAAACCCTAGTTATAATTATACGACTTTTCAGTTTAAGGAAGAAGTTCTAAATTGTGGCCTGAAAAATCATAAAGTAGTATAACATACATGCATGGTTTTAACGCAGCAGACGAATCTTCAATAAACACAATGAGAATATAACAAAAATGTACTGCTCCCACAGGGGGCGGAAAATTCAGATATTTGTTCAGGTCCGATTAAAATATTAGGGAGCCATTGACAAGTACAAAACACAATTGATGTATTTTATTTTACTCGGATTGAAACATACTCAATTGATTGTCAAGAGTACTGTGCAAAAGAACTCAGCATTTTTGATTTATAATACAACACTTAATTTATCGAGCACCTTAGAGGCCATACCATCTATTCAAACAATAAATAAATTATGCTTTCAAACTCTTACATGTCAAATCTGGCACGTCACAAGAAACTCTTCCACAGGCAAGTTGTTTTGAATTAAACGTACAATCGGGAAGATTATAATCATACAATTAATCATAGCAATCATCATTTTCTACCAATATAAATCATTACATATATACTGTCCACAAACATTGCAAATCATATTGATCAATTCATGTCAAGACCAATAGACTTACTTGCCGTTACCAACACATTAATTCAAAGCAAATGTTTTATATTACAGGGTAAAATTAAATAACAAAATTATAGTCTCAAATTATAATCTTTAAATTATACTGTATATAAGGATTGCATTTTGTTCACTGCCAACTAATGTATGAGCATTGTACATACTACAAATCACATAATACATATGACAAATTAACTCGGTTATCTAATGTAGAGTGTGAAATGCAAACCAACACTAAATCATGCCTGTCCACAATAGGCTAGACGTACCATATGCAGTATGTTGTTCTTTTCCAGATTATCCATGTAAAACATCGCTGCACTCAAATGTATAAACATGTATGTATACAAATGAAACGGTATAACTATTGCATGAAATTATAACAAGGTCAAATTCTTTAAACAAGTCAGAGCTGTTAAAACAGATGTAATATTATCACACAACGCTGTTTGAAACAATATATTTAGTAACAAATCAAAACGAAATAGATTGATGCTGTTGGCAAAATAAACAAACTGATAAAACATTAACTTTCCTTCAATAACTTCATCTCAAAGGGGCAACAGCTAAGCTATACTTCAAATACGGGGTAACACGCTATCAACTTAAAATATCAACTGGAGTAATAAATCTATCTTAAAATCTGGAGTATAATAAAAAGCAGTACTCAGACGACGGTTACTTTTAAATGATGTACTGCTTTTACTACATTATATGATATCTACTAACGGAAGAGATTTCGCAAGTTAACTACTGATTTCAAACAGGCACATACAATGCTAACCATTTATCGACGACCACGAAGCAAAAATTAGATTTTTACTTCTCCTATTTCACTCCGATAATAAAATGGAATACACCTTGCATTAATTTATTAAAAAATGTAGTATTAATCAAAAGAGTTTCTTCTGCTTCAGTATCACTTGACCCCCATCAATAAACAAAACATGTCACTATCGCATAAACATTCCAATGCATAACATTGCATCTGTTTACCATTTATTGTGCTTCCTTTAGTAGCAACAATTCACTTAGAACTCATTAATCAGACCAACGATAGGCTATATATACATTTCCATACAGCGGTAGAGACGGCAACAATACTTTTGGTCAAATTTGAATCGCACACACTCCATCCAAGTCCATCTACTCCTGCATTTTCATTTTTGTTTTCACATTCACCACACCATCATCCACTACACGGCACTTGGTCCTTTTAGAGCAATAGATCTCACAGTTAACCAACGTCCGTCTGCCTGTCCAGTAATAATAACCAGTAACGTTCACGGATCCTGCCAATGAGCTCTTACTCCTATCCGGTTAACATCATTTCCAATTAATTGAGCAGCAAATCTGAAGAAAAAAAACGATCGAAGTTTCAGCCTGATCATAGACAAATCATCATAAACAGTAACATGACTAAATATACCAGAAAACACATGATAAACATTACAGTGATAAAACATGATAAATGTGAATATGATAACAATACAAGAGAAATCGACACATTTGCAAGTCTTATCGTCATTGCCCATTAATCATCAATTACGATTAATTGTTTGTTCAAACCGATGGCTCATTCTAAATAATTACAGATTTTAAGAATTGACGAATATATGAGCCGAATTATAACAGAAATTAAACACAAATCGGCATCAAACAATCACATATAAAACTCAGCTTCGTCACTGTGATGGACAGTTGTCACATTGTCAAGCCACTACAACAAAATATGAATCAGAGTATTTACGTCACATAACAGAATTCAGTTATTGCGGAAGTTTTTCGAAGCACACCCTGTTCGGACCATAATTAGTGAAATCGCACCTACGCAAGCCGCTCCGTTAACTAAAGTAAGAAACGCACCAACAGAAACAATTAACACGCACATACTTATGTACAACTGAGCTGAAATAATTTAAATACTAAATAAATCAGAAAATTAGTTTTGGCATATTATACAGCCAACTGCTATATATAGAAATTGTAAAAAAGGGTCGCTCCGACCTCCCGAACTAGCACATATAAATTCTGAAGATTTTGTACTAAAAAAGTTATGCATTTTGAATTTTCTTTCTGACCATCAAATAAAGCATTTATCCAGCATCCTCAAAATTACAAAAGAACTGACAATTTATTAACTAGCAAAAAATTTCTGAAAAACTTTGAGCCCTCTAAACCGACGAATACCATGATTCATTAACCATTCCAAATCATATTGAAAATATGGTGCTGATACTAGCACATCTGCAATCAATTGATCAAATACCTTCTGTGGTAAATAATTTGAGAGAGAAAGTACAGTCTGATAGTAAAAGATCTATACTGGAATGGTGGCACACCTGAGAGATGTTATACGCAACACTTTAAACAAAGATAGGATCTATAGGTATATATAAACACACACATACACAAGATACAAATTCTCTGCCTGATAAGCACACGTTTGAAACACTGCACACGATTCAAAGCACAGTCAAACAATTAAACTATCACTGCCATCAGCAGTGATTTCAACAGCAGTAATTTCATCAAACCTCTTCCCCCCCCCCATTCCCCCAAATCTGTTCACAAGTTTATAATTGCTCATCTACTCTATTGACTGTACGGAGTGGCATAGTTTGTGGGAAATATTCCTCTGTAAGCCTTTCCGTCTCGTTCCACGTGGCCGTTCGACCACTCTGATCCGTCATTGTTCAACACCGTGATGATCTCATTGTGTCGTATCGTCAGCTCTTCGTCCGTTCGTGCTTCAAAGTCATAGCTGGATATGACCTTCGGCTGAAACAGAAAAGCGTCAATTTAATTCGGAGCTTAGTGTACGAATATTTGAACACATAATTAATTGGCTTCTTACCTGTATCATTATACACATCTTTATCATCCATTAATCCATAAAATACACTCAGATGATGAACCTGCTGGAAGCACATTTCATGAAAAAGATGGTTCGTCATACGAAAAACAGCAGCTCGATGATAGAACACTTTATACAACTCATATGATGCATTAATGTCTCGGCTTTATTAATTAATTGTTAATTTTGAGTTAATTACTAATGTTTGTATTGTTGTAGGCAGCAGTCAAGTTACAACAACACTTGTAAAACAGTGAAGTGTAAACTGTTCGGGTCTCTTTTGTGTTATGTCATCTCTCGCTGCCATGTCATCTCTCACTCAATAGCCTAGCTATCATGATATGCAAAGCTATTATGGCCGGGCTATCTAGCAGGTTCATCATCTATGCAATGCTATATGGCCGGGCTATCACGCTATGCAATGCTATTATGGCCGGGCTATAACGTTTGCAATGCTATTATGGCCGGGCTATCATGCTATGCGATGCTATTACAGTTCGGCTATCAGCTACATTGTATCGCCATCCTCTCCTGCATCGTGTTCTTCCAGTGATTCAGGCAGTTCATCTTCAGTTGCCACCAGATTCTATCTGAAAATTTCATCGCTTCAGTTGCTGCCCATCGATTGCTCTTATCAGATTAGCATGCTCGCAACTTCTGTCGTATTATTCCACAAATCTACTGCAGTACGAGAGACTTGATTGCTTTCAGATAGATGTTGAACATGATGTTCAATTAATTTACAAGAAATAATCCAGGCTGCAGTTACTATGATTATACTGATTGTATGATGTACTTCCTCCAGTTATGCTCGACTACCCGATGCACTCCATGTGTTCCAATACATAAACATTTTGCTTTATATTCAACAGCAATTTAGAGCATTAATACTTTCATTAAACCAATCATGCAAAAATCTCCACATACGAATACATGTATACGTCAATAGCTCAAGTATCTTGTCCCATCAAAATCTAGTTTTTCCATATGAGTCAGAACATAACTGAAAAGTCATCAATAACCATGCATTGTTTTTACCATCATTAACACTAGACGTACCGGCATATTTTCGTAACACTTACTCTATGGTGGGGGGACTTTGGTACCCCTAGCAAAAGTCACTCTGTAATCCATGCGGAGTAAAATTTGTTATAATTGTAATGGATACGGTATAACATAAGACAAATGAACACAGAAAAGTTTAGTTTTGTACAAAGAACTGTAGCAAGACTTGTCAGAAATTTTTTCAGTAATACGTATAGTATTGCGTAATACTGCAGCACGCTATGCAAGTCATGCGCACTAGCTAACGGAGACTGGTCAATACCCCGTCAAAGTCATCTCTCGCGCAGCGGCAGAGGGCTAAGCAGGCAGCAGCCGCAGTGTTGATAGTTTTATCTTGTAGTACACTCATAAAGCGTCAACTACATGGAAGGCCACGAATTTTTAAGCTGTTTCTGAAAAGTTGCGAAGAAATGTAACGGGTGGGGGGACTTTTCCCCCCACCCGGTACGTCTAGGGTTAATTAGAATTCACATGACGCTCGATGAATCCGACTCGCATGCGTGTGTGCGTCCGACTCACGCACGCGCTGCATGTCTGTCGCTATATTACATTTTTCTGAATAGGCTCTTACGATGTTAGCGGTGAGCAGCAACTAGGCTCGGACAAAACCAGTGATCAGAAATTGTCAGGGTTCAAAGAAGCCGCAACATTTTGCTAGTAATAACAGCAGTCTTTTATATCTTATTTTAAGATTTAGAGATATATTTGTGCTTTTTATATGTACATGTATATGTGTAGATAGATAGATGATTGACAAGTATCTACGTATCTATAGATAGATACTTGTAAATAGATTGCTAGTGCCTGTAGCTCGCGGGACTAATAATGGTTTGTTATAGCTCTAGCTAGAAATAGTTAGTGCCGCACAACCTTCTGTTTTACACCATTCGCTACAGAACAGTCATCTGATTTTGTAGGTTGAAATTAAGAAGTTGCAAATAAGTCATTTGCGAACTTGCACTTGAACGAAACTCAAATATAAGTAAGCATACAACTAGCAATTAGGATACTAAAAGTATATATGTTATCCGTTTAGTATCTTATTATTATATTACCTATAATTATTAGCACAGTTCTAACAGTATTGTTGTCTTCGAGGACTGTCCTGACCTCGTGGATCCTCGAGGACAGTATTTGATATCCTTGGCCTTGGACCCTGACCCCAAGTTCTTGGCTTTGATTCCTTTGAACTTGAACTCCAAGTCATATATTGGCACTGACCTAGACCTCGGGTCAAAATCCGTGGTCTCAAGGAGGCCGAGGCCGATGCCAATGACAACATAAAAATAAGTGACTAATCACAATAAACATTTAGATCTAGTATCCACTTTATAATGAACTGTTGAACAAATTAAGTTGAAAAGTGTTAATTATAGTGTACATGTAATGCAACTCTGTTATTATTACGCCTATTGCACCGAGTAAAGCTGCACATTTCGTTTAAAATATTCAAAATACGTTTTGTCAGAACAATGTTCAGACGCTGATTGATTTTCGTAAGACTAATTTGATTTTAATGTGATGCTACGTTTATCCAGCCTCAGGTTGATTTTTTAATGGGATGATTTTTGTATGTACAGCTGAAGTCTGTACTATTGATTGTGCTGTAAACTAAGTGCTTGGCCTTGGCCTTGACCTCGGATGTCACGTCCATGATAACATCACTGGTTATAACTGTGCTAATATAATTATATTCTATATGAAGCTGTAGCATCATATATCATTGCATTATGTAGTTGCCATGCAATTGCTTAACCTATATTTGTTGTTATTTACAGCCTGTTGTTAGAGAAAGATAAAACCCAATCCCAAAATGAATCGGGATTATTCAATATACTCTACCATAGAACGAGCTGATGCTGTCAATGATTGGGTAGCAGTTCAGAGTCGGCCAGCGACTGGTGGGAAACTTTTAACATCATACCGTGCACCATGTCATCAACATGATGCATTGAGTAACAGTGACCAATCAGCAGCTAAAGGAGGACTTGTGACGTCATACAATGCATTGCGTCAGAAACGCGAACGATTGAGTGACCAATCAGCAGCCAGAGGAGGACTTGTGACGTCATACAATGCATTACGTCAACAACGCGAACGATTGAGTGACCAATCAGCAGCTAGAGGAGGACTTGTGACGTCATACAATGCATTACGTCAACAACGCGAACGATTGAGTGACCAATCAGCAGCTAGAGG
>JAQFYQ010000868.1:0-14951 GCA_034694885.1 Buchholzia appendiculata | reverse complement strand
CCCTAGGATCTAGGGCTGAGTTAGGGTTGTGTGAGCCAGTTGACAGTCAGATGCCGCTAGTTGGCGAGATACACGACGAAGTTTATGAATAAATAGTATTGTACTTTGTAAATATTGTACGGTAATTAGATAAAATTAGATGATTTAACTCAACATTGTCCTAGAAATGTTAAGTAATTTTTCATTAATTAAGTACCGTATGCATCTAAGGGCTGCGATGTTATATTCTTTTGAATAGCTTGACTGTTGAATGAGAATGTGCACATTTGTTATGCTAACACGTGTGCTTTTCTGTTTTAGTCGTATTGTGCTGCCAATGACGGTAGAAGAGGTTAGTAAAAACTCGTTGGTTCTTCTTTTTCTTCGTCGTTTGTTATCGATACTCATTTATTGCTCATTATTTAGTGAGCTGAAATGAATTTGTATTTATGCCACAATTTTTTATTTATTCTGTTTTAACATTTAAGCGTACATGATATTGTAACTCACAACCCACAATAGTAACCCACAATCATCATCATCATCAGATATTGTAGCATGGGCATGGTTTATGGTTGGAGCTTTTCGTTGGATCTGCAGATACACATGTATTGATAAAAATACATACAGTTCTTTGGATCTTCTTCAACATTATTTGTTTACGTTTACGTGAGCATGGGCTTAGTATACATCAGTATAATGTTGTGTTGTTAACATTGTATTTGAAGATGTGGTCAAGAATAGCTCAATGCCACTGACCCATTAGGAGTATGAGGCGAGCTTGGTTGGTTTCCTACAACCTTCCTGTGCACTGTATAGGTAATCATCATTAAAGACTTGCGGAGGCTGCATTACGATTTCTATATTTTTTGTTAGCTTGGCGTTTTCCATTATTATTAATATTGTTTCAGTTATTTTTTATCAATTTCACATACCATCTGTAATGCTAGTGCATATGATGCTTAAAATACCTGACCATATCTATGGTTAAATTAAGACCTCCTCACCCCCCCCCCTCCCCCATAAAATTCATTGTGAGTGGTATTACTATGTATATTGCATGACACTCCATGTGTTTAAATATCTGTGCATTTCTGCACCCTATTTGTCACAGTATCAAGTGGCACAGTTGTATTCGGTTGCGCTGGCCAGTAAGAACGAGACGGGAGGTGGGGAGGGTATCGAGGTTCTCAAGAATGAACCGTTCACTAAGACCACAGGTGTCCAGCCTCAGACCCCGCTCATCGGCGGCCGGTACACAGAAGGACAGTTCACGCACAAGATCTACCATCTTGCCAGGTTTGGATAGAATCTGTAAATACTGTCAATGTGCGTGATAAGCCTTGAGAGATTGATTTGTTTGCTAATGATGTGAATTTGTAGTTCTCTAGGTTGAGGAAAATGTGAAGGATTTTATGCAGCGTTGAAATATTGTTTTCTGAGAGTTTTTGAGGGCGATGATTAAGTATTATTGTTTATTTATTCTTATGATTTGCCAGATGTTTGTCTGTTGTTTCTCATGCTGTTCGCAAGTTCGATTAGAGCAGGTGCTTATGAAAATCTTGGGCACCCAGAAATGTGAACATTTCTAACAATGGCAGATAATTTCGAAGACTTGTCAAATAAAAATATTAATTGTTTACCTATTTAATTCTCGATAATAGATTGTATCTTTATTTTTTGTGTTGGATTTGGCAATATAATATAATGATGATGATGATGCTTAGGATAGTTATGACATTTATTGGTAAATAATAATATATTTCAAATGACATTTGAGTTCTAGCTTGAACATTGTCTCTGATGTTATTAAACATCGCACAATCTCACCTTTTTCTGCTGCTTTTCCGCCGCCATGATCCATGACTGCAATCTTTTTTCAGTAAGGTTCCAAAAATAATTAAAGTGATCGCGCCGAGGGGATCTCTTCATATCCACGAGGAGGCATGGAATGGTTTTCCATACTGCAGGACAATCATTACGGTAAGATGGAGGACTGGTAGGACTTTGCTGGAGTGTGGACACCTACTATTATTACATGATGACCTGCATGTCATCCGCTTCGCTTATAGTCTTGACGTCGGCTTTTCAGTTTGTGGCTAAACATGCGATAGTTCGATCGTATATCGTTTATGGATACAGCGTGTCGTGTTTATTGACGATGATGTTGGGCACAGTCTACTTTGATTGCACTTTCTAACATTACCTTTAACACGATAATATTCCATAGATGTGAATCTAACGTAAGACATTTCACAGTTAACATCTGTGGTGAATTAGTTATAGTTAGTTGGTTCGCATTTGTTTTACTTGGGCAGGATTAATACCCAGCCGAATACATTAATTCCCATTCACACTTGTATGGGTCGTTATAAATAATTTTATCTTTTGCATGGTGTTGAGCAGTTTAACAGAGTTGCATTGTTTATTGCTTTCTTTCCCTTTGCTACAGATTTCATACTCAATGTCTGTGCAGTGCCACCGTGAAGTGCAGCACTCTCTTTTCTTTCTTGTTGATCTGCGCTATGTGTCGCTTGTATTACTTAATTTAGCTTTTATTTAAGAAATTCTGGAAATATATCAACTTTTATTTTATATTTCACCTTGATGCACCCAATGTATACCTACCTGGTACTGTATACGCATATTGATCTATGACAAAGTGAAGAACTACCCTTTTGAAAACATGACACATTATACATCTAAAGAATTCCAAAGAGTACTTGAACTCCTACTAGGCCGAACAGCTGTTTATCAGTTATATGGCAATTTCTGTGTTGGATAATGCGTGCAGCAAGGTCCCATCGTACATTCGATGGCTGGCGCCCAAGGGTTCGATGGAAGTGCACGAGGTTGCGTGGAACGGTTACCCGTACTGCAGGACTGTGGTGACGGTAAGCTGGAGCATAGTGTCAGTGTGTGTGTGCACGCCACGGGTGTAGCCGTAGTGTACAGGGTGTAGCCGTAGTGTTGCATGTTCCCTTCTGTACAGGGTGTTGTTCTCTGGTTGCATGGTTTGTTGCATTGTGTTACCCTAACATTGTAGGGGTTGTTGTTGCCATGTTGCAGTGCATGGATATGATGATGTTTATCCCATGGTGGTTCAATAGTTTAGCATTATTTGGTGATGTTGTTTTGATGGCTTTACTTCAAAGTTCAGCTGTTTAGCCGTGCTTTTGCATGTTACTTAAGCTGTACAGGTAGTGGTGGTTATTTTCGTTTGCTGAACATACTTTCTGTGTGAAGTTTTATGAAAGAATGTCGGGTAGTTGGGCGAGTGTGATCCATGGAATAGAATGCTTTGAAGTGACTCTGTTGGTGCCTGGAAGTAGTGGAGGAATTAATGTTGGCACGTTAATGACAAAGATTAACAACTCTATGTAGCTTTTTAAATATGAAGGTTGTTGTTTGCTTTAAATGTGAACTTCTCTATAAAGCTATTTAACGTGGGGTAATAGTTTTGTTTAAAGTTTAAATTTCTATTGTGCCATAACTATGCTAAGAGAGAATTGTGCTCAGTAGAATGCAGTTTTTGTTTTCCTTGTCACATGTGTGCATTCTGTTATTGTCTTCATTCGCTGTTGTGCTGCTTGCTTGTTGCTTGCCTAGCTATGGATCCTATTCTGTCGTGTTCTTTTAAATCATACATTGCATGCTTTCTCACTGCTTTTAATGTAGATTTATTGGTTTTCATATTTTTATTTCCTCGTATCTTTTTTACTCTAATATGTATTTGATGTAAATTGTGCGAACAAGTTTTTGTTTCTATGTGTAGAGCTCATATTTTGTATGTTGTTTCCAGTTTGTAATTAGCCAGGAATTGGGAAAAAATACATTCATATTATTTGACAAGTCACTGTTTGGTGCAATAAAATTGATTCAAATTATAACTGAAAGGTAGAAAATGGAGTTAGAAAGTTAGCCAAACTAACGTGAAACTCTAAGCCTAGTTTCACTTAATTTTGCTCCATTTTGTAACTTGCAGAACTTTATCAGTTCATTTTTGCCTCGAGCAACATGTTTTGAAAAGTAATATGAAAGTGAAACTGTGTTAAACTTTTAAGATCAATTAAATGAAATTTTAAGTTATGGTAGCGATGTCTATTTTGCCGATGAAGGCTATTTCAATTAGTCTTACAATTTTTGGACACTAGGCCTATTGGACCACTGCTGATAGCCAGTTGACAGATCTGCAAAGACTGAATCCAATGTTCGCTCATCTTTGTATCGACAAGAAATAGATTACCTGTATTTAAAAAGGCAGAGATTATTTAGAGACAATCATCTCATCAATTATCATTTGTTGTAGTAATGATTTCTTCACTCCTGATAGCAGTTGAACATTTGACTATACATTGTACTGAGTGGTATGTTTTGTCAACATTGTTTTTCTAGTCATCATCATCATTTATCATCGTCCAGCCTGGTTCACAATTAGCGGCAGGAATAAATTAAAGTTTGGTTGACGTTTCCAAAATGGGTTCCTCTGCAATTAAAGATGGATTATCCAAAAGCGTGCTCATTGTGATTGAACTTGCAAAGCTTATTCATTTTGTATTTTTATAGTAACAAAGTATTAAAGCCGGATGCCCTTCCTGACTCCAACTCTCTCTGCTCACATTGACGAGCATATAAAGTATGGTGGCGGGTCTATTACAAAGCCTGATAGCACTAGTACTAAGGAATGTTTTTAAAATAATAAAATTATTATTTTTTAGGAAAGAATTGACAGTAATTGACATGGCATCTTGGAATACATGTAACATAGTATGATTTTTGTTGAAACTGCATGATGAATAATGTGTAACTGTGTCTTTAATGATCTACATTATCGCCTACCTTTATAATGCGATGCAATTTCTATATATAATGAATGCAATTTCTATAACTTATGTGTTTTGTTGCTAGAATCCGGACTACATGCAGGACAAGTTCCTCATAAAGATCGAGTCAATGCATCTGCCAGATAGAGGAGAGACAGAAAATGTGAGAATTGTTTTGTACTATCTAATTCCTTTTTAGTCATTGTTCGCTTATCGTACTATGTGAATTGTAAATGTGTGTGCAGGTGAGATTTATAGATGATATTGTGGAACAAATTTATTTAAGTATGAAGTAGTATTTTTTAAAATTGGTATTTAATGTCTTTTGGTTTAAAGTTAATTATTTCTATTGCATGGTTCAATTTGTGATGTTGAATAGATAGATTTTTGAATAGATAGAATTGATAGATTTTTCTACTGTATATTAGATGTCAGAATTGTATCACATTATTTTGTTATCTGTCATGATGACACTCGAACTTGACAACATTATTTTTTGTTTAAATTTATCCTTGTGCATCATCTTGTATTATGTATGTACCTATTGAATGCCGATTAATGTATTTTGCACGGAAATTAGTTATCTGGAGAACTATTTCAAAAACTTTCCTTTCGAATATACGAACTTACAAACTAACGGGACGTGCAAATTCTTTTTCCCAACAACGAATCAGATTTACACAGAAAAGTGCAACATCGTGCATCTTCCAGCCTGTAAATTAGTCGGATAAGCGATTCACATAATTTGTCACTCATAATTTTATTTGTAAAATTGAATTGTACAGTGTATATTCTGTATGGTTTGAATGGCTGACTTTATATGGTGCTTGACGTATACAAAACAACCTATGATTTGAAGTGGTTCCCGATTTTGTTTTATTCTCCTTTTTTGAGAATGTCTTCGCAACTCATGGACTAACTATGCCTACATGACATTCTCTGACAAACAGTGTGTGCACGTAATGTTTCAAGCTCCGATGTGTTTCTCATTCTGTTGTGTTAGGCGCACGGACTCGACCGAGAGACGTTGGAGAGACGTGAAGTAGTCAAGATCGACATCGCCAACGATCCAGTCGACAGACGGGTCAGTCGTTCTGCCAGTTACAACATAAGCACAGTTTACTTTTAGTGCCTGGGGGAGGGGGGGTGGGGGTAAATTTACAGATTTTTTTATTGCTCGGAGACGGGAGCTAACATTAGAAATTTCTTGCAACGAGCAGGAAGGTGGAAATTTGTCAGATCGTTTATTGCAATTGTAAAAAATGAACAAGGTTAGCGTTTAGCCTCCTTGGTTAATTTACTGTTGTTTATGTTTTTAGACGCATTATTCATGCAAGTATTGAGTCTAATCATTTTCAGTACTTCAGCTGTCAGTTTGTGTATTCCAGTCCATGTCGATTGATTGTCGGTGCACTAGAAGTCTGAAATGTGATCTCTAAATAATGTTATTCGTAATTCATAGAATGTCGTTTCCTTGCAGGACTACAAGGCCTCAGAGGATCCGAGTCGATTCAAGTCGGAGAAGACTGGTCGGGGTCCGTGTGTGGGCCCCACCTGGGAGAGGGACTGCAACCCGGTCATGTGCTGCTACAAACTCGTCACCGTCGAGTTCAAGTGGTGGGGGCTTCAGAACAAAGTGGAAAAGTTTATTCATCGGGTCTGCACTGCTGATTCTTACGTGATCTATTTTAATTAAGAATTGGATTCAACACAAGGCTGCATCCAGTTGATGGATTGAATTGTACTTCTTTTGATCGTTAAAATCACCTCTCACTCAGAAGTTGTTGAACCTTGTGTGGGCTTCCTTTCAAGAAAATATATATAAAATATATATTATTATACATATAAGAATAGGGAAACAACTGACCTTGGATGATTATTATGCTGAATGGGGACATTCGCTGAAGCATGTAACAAATATCATGAGCTGTTGTTTGTGGATGGTCTGGTGGAAGACCATTGACCTGTTCACAGAAAGCTGTGAGATTCAAGCTACCTGCAGTGTGATTGGCGATCACGTACTTGTCTTGCATAGAAAACTCTTCGTCGTCATTACATCTCTATATGATATAACTGTCGATATCGCTTTGACGTGCTTTTACCTAGTAGCCTAGATACAACTAGCTATTGTTGGTAGACTTGAGGACAATTTATTGTTAAATGCAACTTTTGACAGCAACACGTTTTGATTTGTTTTGCTCTTATTGTTCATAGTGTTAATTTTCATCAATCACTCTGTCTGTCTCTCTCTGTCTCTGTGTCTCTATTTCTCTCTCTGTTTCTATCTACTTACAGCTTTGCATAGATCTGTTGTTCTACTGTCAGTGTTTCATTACTCTCTGTGCTCTGGTGTGTTTCTAGGGTGAACGTAGAATCTTCACTAACTTTCACCGGCAAGTCTTCTGTTGGACGGACCAGTGGTACGGCATGACCATGCATGACATCCGCATCCTTGAGGACAAGACCAAGGTCGAACTGGACGAGGTAAGATCACGAGTGTGACGTAACTACCGAAGGGCTTTGTTTGGCAATGGGCAGTAGAATAGCGCATGATCTTGCTAGAGCTGCTGGTAGCTGTGTGAGTTGCGCTCTCGCCTCGTGTGCTAAAGGTCCAGGGATCAGATTACACGCCAAGCTGTGTTGTCAATAACTGAGTAGGCCAAATTTGTGTACATTATTCTCACAGCATCCAAGTAATATCAGTTTGTATCAGTGTTGTATAAGGCTAGACAGTATAGTGATATGTTTACATAACACACACCTACCGGTCCTACCCCAGTTAGGTGAATCTTGCATTTCAGGCTGTAATTACGCAATTTATATGAATGTACTGTATTATTGTGAAATTACAATGTTTAATGAGTTAATTGCGTATGTAATAACGTATGAAATAATAATTTTAAATAATTTTCAGAGTGATGACTGAAATGATATACTGAGACATTGATACTTGTTGATTCAGAAACGTGCCCAGGGTGAGGTGTGCGGCACGACGGAGGACGATTAGCTTCACGACGGTTCTTGCTGGCGTCATCGGCGCAGTGGCTTCTCGGTGTCATCCTCGACTTCTGTCGGTCGTCATCGTCGGCCTGATATTCGTCTAGTCGGTGCCGTGGCAATCCGTTGTACTACAATTATTAGGTTCATTGTGTGTGTATTGATTAGGTCCAGTGCTCTTTAACCCCTCTCTTCTCTCGCTCCTGATGAATGTTCAGTTTGTGTTTTCTACTTGGCCTAGATCTCGGTAAAGATGTACGAAGCCTCGTGTCAGCGTGTCCGGTTGTGATGACTATTTGTAGCCAGTGTGTCGTCGTTTTTTTTATAGTAGCGACTGTATTGCTTAGCTTTTTCACCTGGGTTGAAATCTTGCCTTTATATCGTACGGCGTAAAGTTTAAAGAAAAACGATGTTTTTTTAGTATTACTTGTTTTATAAAGTAATAATCCATAGATTGTGATTATTCCAAAAAGTATATAATAATAATGCAATTAGAACTGTTCATTTCGGCCTGTTTTTCATCATGACATCGATAATTTGTTTATGTCTTGGACTGCAAAATTCTAATTCGCTCGGTGCTCATTGAATTATTTAGGCGTCTTGCATTTGTGAAGGTGGTCTATTTTGTGGTACAAAATTATGTATAGGTATTAGTTTTAATTTAATACTTTACTTCAAAATTTCCTTTGCTTATGTTTTTCCTGTGCAAGCTTTCATTTTGCTATGCTTTTCCCAATATGTGGGACTTATTTTTATTTATTAAATCATGTCAGGTATAGAAGGAGTTCAGGTATAGACTGTATATCCGAGTGGGAATTTAGTATTTGGTGCGACATCTGCTCGGTTTCATTGCCCTGAAACTGAACTAGTATTGCATGTAGTAGTAGTAGTAGGACTTGTGACTGGTGGTCCTAACTGTTGTTGGATTTGATGCTTTCTCTGTAGATCAATTCACCATTGTTACTGATCGTCTCAGATTTGTTTCCTTTTTCTTGTACTAGACAGCTCATCGTTATTACTCTGATGTCAGTCTTTCGCACACCTGTTTTTTATAACAAGCGCTCACTATATAGTTGCCAGAAGAATTCTATGCAGAAGTATATATCTTCTTTGGAAATTCAATCATGTTTGATATTGCCGGCTATCTTCCTCATCTTTTACGAAGGATGCAGCCATGTCCATGGTTCAAAGTTAATGCAAGAGGAACTATGATATATCCGTTAACTTGGTTTATGGTAACCTGCAGGTTGTTGGCGTAGAAACTAATTCATAACAGTTGGTACAATTGAATTTAGCATGGATGTTAATTGAAATTTGTGTGTGTTTATTTCTATCGCTTGATTACATTTTTGTGAGTGTATATAATTAACGGAATCAATGACGTCGTAATTTGTGAATTTTGATATTCCTGCGCAAATTTTTGATTTTTTTTAGAATAATTTCAGTTTTTAGTTAGTTTGTTTGACATTGTTTTTTACTTTGCCATCCTCAACAAGCGATTCTTTGTATACTTCTGTACGCGTATTATTGAATGTATACAGCAGTTAGTGCTTCTGCATGTTATATACTTGTGTATAAAAGCATTGCGTCTACTGTAGCCACCCCTTGCTGCTCTCGCACTGAAGCGCTACTTGTTTATAGTCGTTAGCTTAGGCTGCAACTGCCTGTGTTTTAATTCCTCCCTTAGTATTACACTGCTGTCTGTCAGCGTGGAACATTCCATTTAATTTGTGTGTCGTTAGCTTCACCGCTTTCGCTTTATTTGTACGCACTTGTACAGAAACCTTTCTTTTTCTCTAGCACTGGCTGCATAATAGGTGACAGTTTTGCAGTCTTTGAGTCTAGGTTATCGGACTGTGTAGTCTCCTTCGTACTGGACTCGTGAATTACTAACACGTGTGAAGATTGAAACGATCATGAAGATTTCTAACTTTCACTCGCTGTCTTATCTCTCTAGGTTTGATATTTACAAGCCCTCGTGTGACCAGTGTTTACAACGTGGCAAACCGGTCGTTGAACATTGTTTGCGTATGGCTTGCATTGTCTACACCTTATTTTAAAACTTTTTAAAGTATCTTACTTTATGTAGTCAATAATTATTGTTATCTGCTGAATTTGTTTAAATATTTATTAACAATCAATTTTTGTTTATGTTTTCCACTCTATTTTCACCAGTTGTTATGCATCAGTGACATTTATGTTACGTTCTTTGTTGTGACTATGAAGCTGCATTCTTGTAATTCTCCTGTCGGTGTACAACTTGTGCGATCATGAACAGCGAATAGGAAATATTGCTGCGATATCTGTATAAATGATCGATTAGGAGAAATGTAAATTCGAATCATGCTATCCGTGCGCGAAAGTTCTCCGTGTTTTGTAGGCATGATGTAATTTGATATCTAACGTGTAATTTTACATAGCTAGGTAATAGAGTGTGTTGTTTATAGTTTTGTCAGCTGATTTGTTGTTGTTGTTGTCGTCGTCGTTGTTGTTATATTCCGTTAGTTGCGTTAGATGTACGACGTTTGTTACTGGAACACATGTAGCTTCTTGTAATCAACAATGTCATTCGCACACGGGTAGGATCATGGTTTCACTATGGAATGAATAACCCCATTCTTGTTTGGGCTCTTATAAGTGGACTATTACTCTGTACTTGGCAAGATGAGGTATTGTGTAACGTTGACTCTTGTTAATCGCAAGCGCATTGCTGTTTCAACTTGTATACTGTTCCTGCCATTCTGTTCCGTCATCTTGATTGGTATTTCGATAACATTTCTGGCATGATTGTTTAAAATACGCTCTAAAAGTCTTGAAACGAAACACATTTTGCCTGAGGTAAGTTTGGTGCATATAGGCTACTGACCCTGAGGGTAATTTTTGCTGTATTATGTCATAATCGTCGTCATGTTTAACATGGTTGTTATCAGTAATTGTTCAGTATATTAGTTTATAATGCCAGTAGATCTCTACTTGAAGCGGTAGGTCTTCTGTTCTGATTTGTGAAAATTATTACTATTTTATGTAGAAATTTGGCAGACTAATGTTCAGAGATGTATGTAAGATGCACTTCTAACGCACCGTGCGTTGCTTGTTGTGCACCGTGCGTTGCTTGTTGTGCACCGTGCGTTGCTTGTTGTGCACCGTGCGTTGCTAAGGTAAAACTCTACAAAATCCTACATGCGGGGATCATTTGCGTGCTTCGGTAACTTGATGGTCAACAACGCTGTGTCCGTCTTTCGTAAATACAATTTTATGAGGCGTACTTTGGATGTATTACAATTTACAGTAGATCAAAATGAAGTTTAATTTTGTACAGGTATGTGTAGTGTGCATTCGTGCTTGTTTTGTTTTTGTAGAATTGCGAGGCGATCGTGTTAGTTTGTGACGAGCTAGTGTTGCGCTAGACTGTTTTTGATATTGTTTATCGTAGCTACAATTAAATCATGCTGAAGGCATAAAGAGTTCTTGTTCTTGTTTCCTTTCTCCTTGGAGAATTACGAGAAACCGTTTTATTAGCGATTGAAAATTAAGTTTAAGGCTGTGGCATGTAATTCTGATTCGCGTGCATTGTTGAAATGTAAAAGTTTTGCACTCTGTAATTTACAACAGAGAGTGTCTTCAAAAGTGAACGTTGTACACAGCTATCTTGCAATGAAGGTCAAGCTTATTGATCAAGGTTGTGAATCTTATTTTTTACTACTTTATCTTTTTTATTTCTCGAGATCATAGTTGTGATTAACTATCGACAAGTAAAATGCCAGAAGTAAACGGTGGCCTTAAAGCCGTTACTTAGCCATCGTTTGTAGCAAGTATCATCCAAAGTAAGCTTTTATTCTACTGTATGCAGAACTATCGGTTGAGGCAAATGTTTAATTAAGGTTGTAAATTGAAGATTATGAAAACATTGTTGGAAGATTTTCTACCAATCTAATGCAAATTATAACCTGCGAATGTTGTAATATTACGGCCTGTGAGTCCTAAACTGTGTCTCTGAAGTTCGAAGGATCAATGGTGATTTGATAATTTAGGCGAGCTAACTACGTTTATAACGTGACGACTGCATGAACATGTGAGCGTTTTGTTCCAACAATAATATTTGTACATTTAAGCAGTTGGCTTTAGCCGGGGACAAATCTCGAATCAAATTGCAAATAAACTGTCAATTCGCTGATTAAAATGTCTTAAATCTTAAGGGTCAAACAGCCATGCCACTGTTGTTTTCTAACGTGTCTTAAATGTAGAGCGACCTAACTCTGTGTAGGCTCTTCAATTAGTGTAAGCTCTTTCACGGAAGTTAAATCGAATCGTGATTTTATTTTATTAAGAATTACCTCTGAATAATTGAGTCTTGCGTACTTGGGCTAAGTTCATTGGATTGACACATTGGATGTCCACGGAGTGCGTAGACTGGAACTTGTCTTCGCAATATCGATTAAAAGATATCCCCGTCAAAAGGAGGTAAGTTATACGATAAATAAATGTGCAATAATTATGACTTTGGAACCGGGGATGATGATCTCAAAATAACCTTCCGAACCCCCTACATCGGTGAATTTAGGTTCTGAATTAGGCTATAATCGCAATTTATTGGCAACTAAACTGAGTTGTGGTGCGTAGTTCGTGCTTTAAAGAGCCACATGCGTGACTGTTATGTTGCTTGACTATAAACTAACAGTGTACCACGATTCGCATTCCTGCCAATTAATCCCCTGAACGCATCACAATCTTCATCAAACAATAATCCACAGAACTATAATTCCTTATTGCATTACAACATAATATGGAATAATTTAATGAAAAGAACTGTCCACTTCCAATTATTGTTGAATTGTTCATATTTTTCAGCTCACAGGGCACTGGCGACATTTATCCACAGGCTCAAGGATTCACGACTTGTTATGCTTATTATTCCTAGGCCTCCGCAGCCACAAGCCCCGCCCACCGGCCCGCGTCCGCGCAGCCTGTCGGCCTACGGCGCGTTTATAAATAGACCTTTGCGCCCTACGTCATCGCCGTTGGCCTCACGCTATTGGTCAGCTCGGCTGTCAATCATCTGGAACACACGTGCGTACTTGGTCGTTGATTTGTTTTGCTTTCACATCTCAACAACATTTCCTCTAATAACTCCTAATCACCGGACCGGAACGAGGGAATTTTGGCAGATTCCAGGTCGATGAAAGTGGGGGGTCACGGTGGGGCGAAAAAGGGAGGCAGGAAATTGTGGGGGCATGTCGCTCGATGCACTTCTGGCAGCGGTCGAATTTCTGGAGACATCACACGACCGGACACGTGGTTTGTAGGCCTACACAAACATAGTTCCTTCTTTTCTAATTTCCTTCTTTTTATCGCTTATTTTCCATTTAAAATTATCATTATTTTACTTCGATTGCTTTGTTGAATTTATCTGAAAAAATATTGACTATTTGTTTAATGAAAAAATAATTTTAAGCTCGAAGTATTAAATGTCTCCGTGCAATTTGCATATTTAATGAGATGGCGTAAGCATGTGGTTTATTTTGATCTGAATCGGTCTGATTTATCTCTGTGAATGTAGATGCTGCTGTTCTCGATGGCGATGACGATATGCTGGACGGCGATATCGCGCTGAGTGCTTCAGAGATGGTCGTATCGCCGTCTAGGTCGAGAAAAGCTTCGACCTCCCTTCATGGGTCAGCAATGACGATAAATTATTATGCACCTTTACATGATTAATATTCATGAGGTAGTATGTTAGCTACTATAATGTTGGGTGCTATATTATTAATGAATCGTAAATGAATGATGCAGGTAAATAATTTAGAAAGTAGATGTTCACAAATTTATACAGCTGCAGCAAGTTGGAAGCCTGATTTGATGGATTGTTTGATGAGAGTAAAATCGTTAGAATCGAGGAAAATGCATGAATCTGGATGCTGGCTTCTTTGACCTTGCAAGGTCAAGCACTGATGATCTAAAGCAACCTTTGTCGATGATATGTTTATGATCAATTTCCATTTTGAATTCAATGAGACGTGCTTATCCTATTTCAGTATTTGCCAAATTTTCACTTTTGAGGCATTTTCCTATTGGCGTTAGACGTAACACTATTTGCCTTAACCACACTTGAAATATTCCATGATAGAGTGTGTCCATGTTAATCAATAAATGCTTGAGATATACTTCATCCATTTTAGATGTAGTGTACATACTGAAGTGTTTGTGCAGTAGGATGCCCTTCCTTACAATAGTCGCATTTCTTTTATTGCTTGTCTAGTTAGTCACATGATAAGCCTATTACAGTAACGAATGACACAATTCGTATCATTTTTGAAATGTTGTTATGGTGTTTTTTATTAACTGATTAAAAACAACTTAGCTCATTTATTTGTATACTTATATATTTTATTGTATAATCTAATTATGTTTTAAAATTACGATGTTTACTCTTTGTCTAATTGTAGTTTCAAATTATTATGCTTTTGGTCTAAAAGTGAGTGTTCGTTGACCTATAGCTGTGTATGTTTCTGTGTGTGTGTGTGTGTGTGTGTGTGTGTGTATGTGCACGTGTGTGTGTGTGTTTGTGCCTGTTGTATGTCTCTCTCTCTGTCTGTTGTAGCTTTGGTCCGAAAGAAGTCCACAATCATCTGGAAAAGAAAAGGTGACACACTATTTCATCTTTAGCAAAGTTGTGTTAAATGTTTGTCCGGTGAAGGTGAAGTAAGTTGTGTTCATTGGACATGATGAAGTCAATATATTGCTATAACTAGTCAAGTGTTGTGGAACAGATTATTACTCTATGACATCTCATCATCATCATCATTAGTGCTGTGCCGGAAGGCAGGTCTCTAGTATTCATTTCCTCCACAACTCACGGTCCTCCGCATTCCTTTTCATTTGCACATGCCCTCCATCAGTTCATGAAGTATACTCTGTATCGGTCTTCCTGGTCCTCTCCCGCAATTCTGCCTTCTATCACATTTTTCATCAATCCCTCGCCCCTCAACACATGTCCAAATCCTGGTTTTCTTTCTCGTTATGATTGTTTGCACCATACTTCTTATACTTGACATCTATGTAATGTAATGGAGTGACTGAATAGGTCAGTCGTTAGCGTCGCACGCTTAGCAGCGAGAAGATAGAGGGTTCGCCTCTCGGCAACGACTGATTGTG
>JAQFYQ010000867.1:0-14952 GCA_034694885.1 Buchholzia appendiculata | reverse complement strand
AGTGAGTGAGTGAGTGAGTGAGTGAGTAAGTGAAATGTTGCTGTGTAGGTTTGGCGATGTAGAACCTTCAGCTCCGTTATCTGCAGACATCAACGGCTGTTACAAGAATTATCTAGTCAACAATATGATCAGTTCCTACCGTCACCATAACAACGAGGGTTCATACCGTAGCCATAGCAACGAGGGCTCATACCGTAGCCATAGCAACGAGGGTTCATACCGTAGCCATAGCAACGACAGTTCATACCTAAACCATAGCAATGACGGTTCCTATCTAAACCATAGCAACGATAGTTCATACAGTAACCATAGCAACGACAGTTCACATGGTAACCATAGCAACGTGAGTTCATACAGTAAACGGAGTAACGAAAGCTCGCATGGTAGCCATAGCAACGAAGTGAAGTTGATGCGCGAAACGGAAGCCAAGGAACTTCTCAAACCTATTTCCTTCACTGCGAACACTGGTGCTACGGCTGCTACGCCTACGGCTGCTACGGCTACTGCTGCTACGGCTAGTGCTGCTACTACTGCTACTGCTCGCAGAGGAACAGCTGTAGGCTGTATAACCCACAGTGATTCCATCAATGTCTGCAGTCGTCTGACAGATGGCAAGGCTAAGGAAGCAGAACAGCAGATGGGCACCTTGACCTGGACCCCAAACAAGCCTCCATCTATTCCAGCGTACACGACAGCCAAACCTCCCATTCCAGCGTACACGACAGCCAAACCTCCCATTCCAGCGTACACGACAGCCAAACCTCCCATTCTAGCGTACAGCACAGACAAACCTCCCATTCCAGCGTACAGCACAGACAAGCCTCCCATTCCAGCCTACAAGACAGACAAGCTCCTTGATGGCCATGTCCCGGGACAAAGGATTCACACATCCAATGACTTGCATGTCAGTATAGTACTTTGATTTTTATTCATAATTCGTTTTTGTTCTGATCCATAAACGTTGTAGTTTTCTTCAATGGTCATGCTATTGTTGTCAATTGAAAGAATATTCGAAGCATGACAGTTGTTGAATACAACTGTATATGTTATATCCAACCTGTTGTATTATGTGCACTGACTGTAAGTACATGTAATGTACACATACACACACACATTGATAACTGCATGTCACTGCATATGAAGCTAGAATTGAAAGGAACCTATAGGCCATTCATGTAAATCTCTTGGTTTCACGATTCAGTCATTCACAATCATGACTAATAAAGACGTGCTGCCATAGTTGTCTCAATGCTCATACAGATGTGCTGCTAGAGTTGTCTCAAGGCTAATACAGATGTGCTGCTAGAGTTGTCTCAAGGCTCATACAGATGTGCTGCCATAGTTGTCTCAAGGCTGATACTGACGTGCTGTTATAGTTGTCTCAAGGCTAATACAGACGTGCTGTTATAGTTGTCTCAATGCTCATACAGATGTGCTGCCATAGTTGTCTCAAGGCTCATACAGATGTGCTGCCATAGTTGTCTCAAGGCTCATACAGATGTGCTGTTATAGTTGTCTCAAGGCTCATACAGATGTGCTGCCATAGTTGTTTCAAGGCTGATACAGATGTGCTGCTAGAGTTGTCTCAAGGCTAATACAGACGTGCTGCTATAGTTGTATCAAGGCTCATACAGATGTGCTGCCATAGCTGTCTTAAGGCTCATACTGACGTGCTGCCATAGTTGTCTAAAGGCTAATACAGATGTGCTTCTATACTTGTTTCTATGTGATCTTGTATGGTACAGACGACCAACAAACCGACCAGTGAACACCTCTCTGGTATGTTGAAGTCCTCGGGCAGTGATAGAGCTCAACGGCTCTGGTCTATCCCGAAGAAGAGCTCTACCTCAGTACGGGACGCTACCGTCCCAGCTCAGCTGTCTGGTGGGGACAGCAACCAAGTCGTCCCGGGTCCAATGCGCCGTCCATTCGCCGTCCCTCGGTCCGTACGACACGCCAAGGCATACAAGCATCCGAAGAAATGTCTGGCCGATCAGACTGCAGTGATATCCCAGTCAAGCGAGGTAAGTTACCCCCCCCCCCCATGTACTGCCCCCCCACCTACTGGATAGAATATCTACAGTATTTGCATACTGCCTATGGTGTCTACTTTGTTAACATACTGCCTAGAATGGTATCTACAAGTCGGTAAACACGCATGCATTGAGATGTCTAGCCATTTTGTGAGGATGAAACTAAACAGACGATGACTTAAGTTTGCAATGAATAACTTAGAGCTGACCTTATCTAGATAAAGACCAACAGACAAGTCTATCATGTCTAGTTAAGATGGCACAAACAAATCTGCATGCCTGATTCTAGCATGTCCTTCCATTCGTATCTTTCTGCCCTCACCCTAATTGACAGGGAGGATGATGAAAGCCTCGGTGAGGTTCCATCAGGAACTGATGTTCTGAGGACTAATACCAACTTTCTTCATCTTCATCTCGTTATCTATCTAATTTTAACTATTTCCATGTTAAATCTTGGCAATTAACCAAACTTTGTTTGCAACTCAAATACATTGAACAATATATTTTATTTCAAATTATTTTCAAATTATATTTTCATGTTTAAAATATGTTGTTATCTTTAGTCCTTAATTGTGAATCAATCGCCTGCTAACTCTGAATGCTCGTCTACTTTCAGCTGTTGGCAATGGACTGTACGAAACCAAATCTACCAATTCCATCGACGAATTTCAAACAGACAGCAGGTGGCGCCAGCTTCTCTGCATCTTGTATGACGTCATCAAGATCTCGGTACGGGTCGATGACGTCAGTTGAACACAAGCCTGACTCATCATCGAGTTCATCGTCGTCTTCCAGCTCAGTGTACCAATGTAGCAAACCGGAAGTGACGTCACACAGACAATGGACATGTGATCTCTCTGGAGACACGGCGGACTTTGTTGAGTCTAGGAATGAGTATGAGGAGCCACTGAACCTGTCCACCAAACCTTCTCATGTCATGACGGATCAACCAGCAGCTGTGTCGGCAGCTGCTGTCAGCTGCTATCAGCTGAAGCCAGCAGCTGCTAGGCCACGCCTCCATCGGTCTGCCTCAGACTCAGACATGCTTGCATACAGGTAACGAAACAACCTGGAGGTTGCAAAGTCAGTACCAGGTAATTGCTAGGTCTTGAGGTAACTAACCTGTTAATAAACTAGGTCATGAGGTACCTAGCCTGTTGATAAACTAGGTCATGAGGTAACTAGCCTGTAGATAAACTAGGTCGTGAGGTAACCAGCCTGTTGATAAACTAGGTCATGAGGTGACTAACCTGTTAATAAACTAGGTCATGAGGTACCTAGCCTGTTAACAAAGTAGGTCATGAATTAAATAGTCTGTGAATGAACTAGATCTATGCAACTCATGAGGTAACTGGTTTGTGAATAAACGATGTCAACTAGGTTATGTGGTACCTATGTTCAGATATGACACTGCTTCATGAGATTTAATTAATGTGTAAAGAAGATGTAATTTCTAGGATAAATTGAGCACATCATTATTATAAGGTAACCATTCTATGACGTAATTCGGTCGCATTAATAGACGATACAATGCACAAAGTTCCTTCTGTACCAATCATATCATGTAAGGTTTGCTCAATATGAGTAAGTATTATAACAAATTTAAAAGGAAACCCAATTATTGCAGGACGACAAAGTAGAAGGTAACTGAGGACAGGTAATATCAGCTGAGGTATGCATCAAGCAGCGAGAAATGTCCTATCAGCAACAGATAATTAAAAGATAATATCCAAATAAATCAAAATTAGCTCGGAACAAATTTTTTAAGAAAAATTAAGTTACAATTAAATTGATTCACAAAGCACAAAGTCAGAACGTTGTAATATGGTTTAGATCAATGGCAGCTTCACCGTATGTTAGCACATCAGAATGGACACGTGAAGATTCAATCGGATCTCCAACTCACAATGCAGTGCTGCTGACTACTGTAATTCTCTGAAAGCTTCATAGGACACTGTGACACTGTTGCCATTATTATCTATTCACTTTGAATTTAATGAGAAGTTTTCAAAATGTAGTTACACAGTACTCGCCAGGGCGGCGTCGTGGTACTACCGGCCCCAGTTTGCTTCTGATTGGTGGCTATAAATAGATAATTGATTTGGATTGAGTTATATTTATAACTGGGTCGTTAATAGCCCAATGATCATGAACTAGGTCAAACAGTCCCGTTGGAACACGTAGCCATCTGGCGAATACTGATTTTGATAAACAGCCCATTGACTTCTTCCAGCAGTATCATCACAGAAACAATACCAATTGAATATTTAGTGACAGTATTAGAATAGCTTCAGAGGCAAAATTCAGAAATTCTAGTTCCGATTTTTAAAAGAGTAAAAACTAAAAACATTAAATTAACATCCATTATTTTAAAAATGAGCTTGTTTAAATACTGTGGCATGAAAGGAAATGAAAGCAGAAGAACAAAAGGCCCCAGACCGGTATCTCTCTTTCAACTCTTCCACCGGAATATCCCATCAAACCTATCACTTTCATCACCCCATCAAACCTATCACTTTTTGCTCCATCACTTTTCTTCTAATTGTTTTCATTTATATTTCATCTTTTTCTGCCTTTTAAAGTTTATTCACATTTATTCAGTAACTTGTCGACATTAATCCTATGCAGCAGAGCATGTTGTCACGAACGCTCCAAACAGCTACTGGCGCTCCCTTTCTCAATCCAGGCGCTCCCTCCTTCAATCCAGGCGCTACTTCCCTTAAACCAGGCTTTCTAAGAGTAACAAACAAACAAACCAACTTTACTTTTAAACAAATCAAACTGTTGTCAAATTGAGGTCACTAACCGTCAGGATATGACTCGTCTGACGTTGTCGTGTCTCTCGACCGATCTTGATCCATAGTCTTTGCTCTCCGATGTCTTCGGTTCTTCTTCTCTCGAACACTCGGCGCTTCCAAACTGGCTAGTTGTTCTACCCGAGACGAGTCTCTCGAACCTTCCGGGCCTTCACCGCCCGGTCCATGCGAAACATCGGCAGCTTCGAAAGTATTTTCATCACGCAGTGGGGAGCAAAGATCCACTGCAGCCGATGATCCCTCGGCAACGTGCGAAAGTCTGGAATCCATTGATTCTCCAACGTCGTGGTATATACCACTCCCTATTCCGCTGCCAGTATTACTGGGTAAATCCATCATTCCGGGAACATTTCGTTCGTCCGGAGCATAACTTATCTCAGAGTTGTTCGGAAAAAATCCATCCCTACCGTCCACTAAAGGACTGTTCGAAACAGGACTCGCTCCCGGCCTGGAATATCTACTACGAGCAGCATGACCCGTCAAAGAATCGTCCGAATATAACTCCGCATTTTCATCCGACATAGTTTCTGCACGGTTGTGTCGCAGTGCAGAATCCTTATTCGATGAGTGTGCAGGTTCGACACTAGAGTCCCTCGACCTTGCCTTACTCATAATCTCGTTCAATGTAAACACCTGGTTCCGGACATCATCAGATAACTCGCTGTGAGTTGGATACCTGGATTCCGGCTCCATTCCGCTTGACGCATTCCTCGGGGTCACCTCCATATCATCCGCTCTGGGAGTAAGTGCATCAGCGTCTTCGTCATCAAGAGAGTCGTTTGAGAAAGGATCAGCACCGGAAAAGATGGCGGCCAAGGAAGGCGGCATTCCACTCGGTGGAGAACCGGCGGAGAGATCGTAGAAGTATGTTGTAGAGACGTTGCCAGACGGCGAGGGTAATGTGCGACTACCTCGACCAGTCTGGAGGTTCCTCACTGGATCACTCTCGTACCTGGTGGAAACTCCCTCTGAGTTACCATCTTCAATCCCATCCATTGATTCCCTAGAGCTTCCATCGAAAAATCCCTCCGGTAACGTGTCAGCAACGACCTCATCGTCCGGCTCCTCGAAAGAGCCTCTGCACAGCAGGTTCTCTCGCCTCCGAGACGTACGGGCTTGCTGCGTACTTGCTGCCTCGGCTTCTCTCCGCAAGATCTCGCTCTCTTGAGAGGGTGGCAGGAAGAACTCTACAGAAATGTCGTCACTACCGACTTGTGACGTAGGATTCGTCTTTCTCTTCGTGCTCGGCGAAGACTTTGATGTAGGATCGACTGTTGACTTACGTGTGATGATCGAAGGATGAACCGGTGCTCCTCCGGTTTGTTTACTTGTTCGACTCGATGGTGTAACAGCTGTTACCCTAGAGCTTCCTTTCTTTTGCTTAGCATCAGCAGCTGCTGGTGAACCGGAAGCTTGTGATTGGCTGGATGATGCAGCAGTGTGACGGGAAGCTCCTGGCTGGGAAGCAGCTGATTTGGTTGTCTGACCAGTAGCTGATTTAGCCGTCTGGCCAGCAGCTAGTTTTACTGTTTGGCCAGCAGCTGGTTTAGCTGCTGGGCCAGTAGCTGGCTTACCCAGTGGGCCAGCAGCTGGTTTAGCTGGATTGTTCGCTGCTGGCTTTACTTGCTGCTTCTTATCAGCTACTGATTTCTTGTCAGCTGTTCTTACACTGTACGTTTTCTTCTCACTCTGCTTGCTGCCATCACCTGTTGACTGTTTGGACGATCTTTTAATCCCCACGTCTCCGAGAGAACTTTGCGAACTGGAAGACAAAGTTCCACTGGTCTTCTTTCCAACGGAACCTGCCACGCCAACATCCTGCATTGCGGCAATGGATGCAAAGCTTCCGTCTGGACTTGTTCTCTTCTGAGCCAAGAGTTGAGTCAACGACCCAAACTCTTGCATGGCCCTGGTAAGATCCTGATTGCTTCCACTGCTTGACGAATAGTCTTTATCGGTACCTGACAAAGTCCTGAGCGCCTCGCTCAGAACCCTTCCTTCTGCTGCAGAGATCCTTTTCTTGCCTGACTCGAGGCTTATCGACTTGACGACAGCCGCAGGTTTCTTTGACTGTTTCTGTACCTTCTGTAGGACCTGCTCTTGGAGCTTCTGCTGTTCGTGTCGTGACTGCTGGTCGAGCTGCTTGCCATGATGTCTCTCCACGACACCCCGCTGCTGCTGCTGCTGTTGCAGCTGCTGCTGCTGCTGCCACGTTCGGTCTCCCGCATGACTTCTACTGCCCGCATCCACCGGACTCAACCTCCTCAGATCCTGTGCGCTCTGAGAGATCCTTCCGGACTTTTCGAGAGACGAAGCGACTGGGATGGAAGCCACTTCCTCGTCGTTAGACTCCGGCACGCTGGGAAGACTGGAGTTACTCTGACGTAGGAAGAGTCGGGGACTCGGAGAACGCAGGCGGCGGAAGAGGGTGGGAGAGGGGTCAAAGGTTGGCTGGTCGTTGAGTGACGGAAGGGAAGAGGAACGATCGTCGTCAGTGAGTTGCATGCCGGAAGTACCTGGAGAGTATCCGGACTGGGATCTCATCGGCGGACTCACCAGTGCCGCCGAGACTCGGGAAGATGTCAGGGGTCTTCCATTATTTCCATCCACAACAACACCTGATTGTATCAGTTCATCCCTTCTAATTGGTCGACCCCCACTGTCATAAAAGGAAATATTTCTGTCTTCATAAGTAGCCTCGTTTGTTTGCGGAGAAGCAAAGGGACTAAACGAAGCCAGCATTGGGCTCATCGTCAGCTCCTTCTGTAGTCCATGTCCGTCGTATCCACTAGCCTGTGCCCAGTCCATAGAGGACTGGAAACTCACTCGATTACGCTTCGGGTCGAGCTCTTCCATAGATCCCCCGACGCCCTTCCTCCCCGGAGACATCCCTGGCGTTCTTGTCCGCTTCCGGTTCCACTCGGCCGCCGCCTCGTCCATGTTATCCAGCGAGGTCTCGCTGGCAGACAGCGAGAAGGGATGAATCTGGGCAGACGACTCATCTTGACCCATGTGGTCTCGGTCCCCCACCTTGTACGTGAGCTGGACGATCCTCATCCCAAGCTGTTCCACGTGATCTGTCTGTGCGGACACACTCTCGCACATCCGCTCATCTTCTTTCTTGTAAGCCATCTCAGCGGCGTGCAGGCGGTTCCTTTCTTCCTCGAGGGCGTTGAGTCGGCGCTTGTATTCCAATTCCACCTCGACCTGTCGCTGCATGCAGTCCTCGTTGATACCCACAGCGTCAGACTTTGAACCTAAAGGATAGAATACATAATAGGGGGTAAGTAGAATTGCAAAGGGTAAGTGGGGTAAGTATTGGGGTAAGTAGAACTGCTAAGAGTAAATGGGGGTAAGTATTGGGGTATGTAGTACTGCTAAGAGTAAGTGGGGGTAAGTATTGGGGTAAGTAGAACTGTTAAGAGTAAGTGGGGGTAAGTATCGGGGTAAGTAGAACTACTCACTCAACAAATTAATATAAACAATTTACTATTTCAATATTTGTATTTCAATTACCAGCAAATCTGTATTAATATCAATAAACAGTTCTGATCAAACTTTACAGTTGAAACAAAATTATAAATAACTCTGATTGTATTTATCTCTTGTCAAATTAAAAATATGAAAATTGTTTGAATTTGTGTCAGATGTTTAGTAAATAATTTGCAACTGCAGTTCTGCATCGCTTAGTTAATACTTTTACACATTACTTATTCCATCATACCTAAGTTGATCTGGTCCGCAAGCAGCTGCTGCCTCTGCTGCTCTAAAGCCTCCCTTAGCTCCGCCCTCTCCCTCTCATAGGCCTCCTGCAGCTGTTCAAGCTCCTCCTTTCTTCTCTCAATCTCCACCTGGCGCTGCTCGTGTAGGCGGAACATCTCCTCCTCCTTGTCTCGCACAGCCTGCACGGCTCTCTCATGCTCCGCCTTCAATCTTTCTATCTCCTCCCTAACATAGGCAGATTCACACAAATCATATTACAATAACAACATAAATCGTAAATCATAGCAACATTTGCAATACAACATTTAGATCATTATGATCACCAATCGTTCAGACTGAAATTCACACGAGACCGTTGGCGTGAGGAAGGGCATCCGGCTGTAAGACTTTGCTTCAATCAAAATCAAAAATATTATATGCATCTGCTATACAAAGTTTAATCAACGCGAGCATGCCAGCAGGCAATTCCTTCCTAGCTACAGTGGGAACACATTCCGGTGACGTCCAACTCGCTGTCATTAGCCATAGTGTTAATCATGGACGACTCCAGTCACATCACACTGGCTGTGCATTGTGACCCTGACGCTCTGTGAACCTCATGCCACACTAATCTGTTCGTTTTTTTACGTATGTATGTAGCACTTCCTTTCACATGCGTATGGCGTGCCATGACTTTCGTCACTGACATTCCGAGGCGCAATTTTATTTTAATAATCCCAATCTGGACGATAAATGGTGATGTTGTAAATTGTGATTGACACTGTCTGCAATTAACACTAAGGCTAATTAAAGCGAGTCAGTTCATCACTTAATTGCTACCATCCATAATTGGGATGGAATTGCAGCCAAGTTCGCTAATAGCACATAAACTCCGCAGAGCACAGCGAATATAACAGTGTACATTCTTAAAGCCGGAAACCCTTCCTAATGCTGACAATCTCACAGCTCGCCTTGACAGAGACATTAAAGGACCGCGACGAGTCTATTGTAAACCCCGACAGCACTGCACATTAGATATTGATGGAATATTGACAGAAGATAACGAAAGTACTGACGACGATGAAGTTCAATGAAGTTGAAGACAATGAACAATTTTACAAAGAAAATGACAGCTGCACATGTTTTTATAATTACAACATTGTTTTACAATAATGTAAACAGAAATCGTTAAGAAAACAATACTTCAAATATCATTTAACATATCTCAAATAAAAAACTGCCTTGAGATGTCATGGCTAGTCCAGGCCAGTACTGACTGGAAATCAGCTGCAAGGAAGTACCCCCACCCCCCCCCTTCCCCTGCCAATCAACGCCCCTCCCCTCTTTCAAACGACATTAGCCGCTACCAAGTTAGATTCATAATCGCTTCTGTGACCTACAACACCCCCCCCTCCTGCAAGTAACACACAACCTTGCCTCCTCCTCCCCCTTGTGACAGACTCTACCCCCACCTCTGACAGACAGGGAGAATACCCCCTCCCACCGTCCCCTTTCAAAATGTAGTATGAACAAACTACAAAGTCATAAGATCACTCTTCATTATAATCAATATCAGCTTTGAACAGTCCTTGGGTCACGTGTTGTGTGGAAATGCAACAGCATGCAAAAATTACAAACTGGGAGAATTAAAATATAACTGTACCTTCGACCTACCAATTGCATTATTCAATCTCATTTAGGAATGATATACAGCAGGTAGTGTAGACCTACAGACACAGAGTTATGTACATTAAAAAAACAGGTGCCTCTATCCCCCCCCCAAGGGTGATTGGATCATGTCACAAGGAAACGCAATTTTCAACTATGAACTTCCCCCCAGGCTCTTGATTCTCTCTAGTATAAACCTCCCCCACCCCCAAAGCTCCAATTTGTAGCAGCCGCTCCATCCGTTCCCTTGGGATAGAGGCCACTGATATGATAGATATGATAGTTAGGCAGTAGAGTTTAGTCGCACAGATAACTATTATATTATGTTAACAGTTATTTGAATTGCTTCACTGAGAGTTCAATTAGGCACTTGTCAACAACACAGAATCAAAAATCAATCACATTAGAATATTTCTCAAATTCAATATTATTTAGAAGAAGTTATCCATAATGGCCATAAAGATTTGAAATGACAGTCTCTGTTAATTTCATGTTATACTATATGTGGTACTGTGGTACTAACCATTGTGGTACTTTGTGGTACTAACCACTGTGGTACTTTGTAGTACTAACCACTGTGGGTACTACGGTACTTTGTGGTACTAACTACTGTGGTACTACGGTACTTCGTGGTACTAGCCACTGCGGTACTACGGTACTTTGTGGTACTAACCTTTCCCTCTGGAGCTGCTCCAAGTCCATCTCTCCTTCTCTCACCACATCAAACTCGGCGCTGTAACATCAACAAACCGACGGGCTAACAAGTCGACTAGAAATGGGACGCTAGTTAATAAGTAATAGTATTACAAACTTAGTTAATTTATTAATAATTTTCTTACTAGTAGACAATTAGTAAAACTGTCGTAGTTAACGTCACTACTAGTAAGAGGAATATATGACAGTGAATTAGTACAACACGAGATATCTCATTAGTTATTCATTAACTAATTATAATCTAATAATACTACCTAATGCGGCTAAAAACATTGAATCTGCGCTACAGCAATACGTCGTATCAGCTGACAAGAAAGTATACAGTAGTAGTTTGTAGGTATGAAACTAAATGCTAACAAAATCAACTAGAAACTAGGATCAATTCAAGGCGATTGATTACGCATTGTAGGAGATAATCTTTGCAAAGATATAAAGAGACTAATTAGAAGATAAGAAGCCACTTTGTTCACTACGCAAGCTGCTCCATTTAGCTTGGCTAATCATATAACTTCACTACGCATGAACCCAACGTTTATTTTCTGATTTTAAAACAGGAGGGGTTGAAAGTTTTGACCAGCGAGGGTGGGGGGAGCAGGATTTTTTCAGAAGAAGTGGCCGGGGTTACATGCATGTTCGATACACAAACTTGGGGGTTGAGAAAAAAGTGGAAGGGGTTGACCTCTCCCCAAACGATTCAAACAATGTATTGACCTCTCCAGCGATTAGATATGTTCAATATATTTATCTCAAAGTAAAAGAAACAAAAAACAGATGACTGCTTTAACAAGCAGTAATACAACAAACAATATAAGAAGATATACATTAGTGACTAAGCACTAACACACACTCTATTGTACCACACTCTATTGTAACACACTCTATTGTACCACACTCTATTGTACCACACTCTATTGTACCACACTCTATTGTACCACACTCCATTGTACCACACTCTATTGTACCACACTCCATTGTACCACACTCTATTGATAGAGTGTACAACTATTTATAGAGTGTACAACTGTGCACTCCATTATGTCTCTCTATGCTATAACAAAGAGAGTAATTAGGTAATGGTGAGTCAACGTCTGCAGATTTCACATCAGTAAATATCTTCAAAGTTTTATCTATAGGCCTACTATAGGCCTATACATATGATCAAAAAACTCTAAAACACTTTATCTAGTTAGCCAGCAAGATATGTTATTGAAAGATCTCTAGCTAGTTAGCTCCGTGCGACTAATCACTACGCCCACGGCTAACATACCTACAGTGTATCTGTCCATACCTCTCCAGATACGTCTCTGTATGTCTATGTGTCTGTATGTCTACATGCCTAAGAGGGTAGAGTACTGGCACAGAAGACAGTAAGGTGAGAAAAAGACAGTTATTGTTGTCGCTCGCTCAAGTGCCATAGTATTGGGTCAGCAAATCCAAAGCTGCAGTGTCCACCTTTTGCAGTGCCTGCAGACTACCGTCGAGCCTCGTTAACAGGGTATGAATCGACGACGTGTGATGTTGTATCATGTATGTCATCATCATTGTTGGATGTCATTAGAGCAATAAACTAAGAAAGATTTCTTTAAGATAAGCAAGACAAAACAAAGTAAGATTCCTTCAGAGAATTAGAGTAGAGGGCAGAAAAAAAACATTAAAAACAGTATAGTATAGAGACAAAAGTGAAGAGTGAAGAGAAAGCACTAAATGAGAGGCAGTGTTCCTACCTCCGGGCCGAGGTGATGGGTGTACTGGAGCGTGACGGTGTGCTCGAGCGTGACCGGATGTCTATACCACTCGTCGACATGTTGATGGAGCTGAGACTGTTACACCGAGAGAACGTTCCAGGTAGTCGTCCATCTCCACCTAGCGACTGAACAAGAATACAACACTTTCAGTCAACTCTCCACCTAGCGACTGAACAAGAATACAAAACTTTCAGTCAACCTACATACAACTCAGTCACATACTTACAACTAGCGACTGAACTATACAAGACTTTCAGTCAGTTAGCTACACTTCTCCACCTAGCGACCGAATAACAATACAACACTCAGCCAATTTGCAGTAACATCTCAATCTAGCGACTGAACAGCACAACGCTTTCAGTCAATCATCGACCAAGCTACTGATCAATGCAACATCATACTTTCAGCACCTTTCAGTTACATCTCCACCTAGCGACTGAATAACATTATAACACTTTCAGGCAACTTTTAATCAGTCACACGGTCCAACCTAGCGGCTGAATAATAAACACTGACTTAACTTTCAGTCAGTCATCCATCTACATCTAGCTACTTAACAACAACAACATGCTCTCAGGCACACATATCTGTATCTAGAGATTAAAGCATATACTCCAGTCAGAACCGAGAAGGGCATTCAATTATGACGACGATGAAGAGACGATGACGATAATGATGACGACAACGACGACGATAAATGATGAACAACTTCAGAATTATTATTTGAAGACAGGGCGACAATAAACTTGTAAAAGAATATTAAACAACAGCTGTATCGAAACTGATCAACGGCGCTCAATTTGCCTTAAAATCATTATTCAGTTTTATCAGCCACTCGTTCCTGTCCCAAATCCCTTCTCACCATTTTGCTACAAAGCGAGCTAAGAAACGAATAATCCGAGATTCACACGTCGAGCTGCAGAAATGTGAATAAAATTTGAACCGAATGCGCTTAACAATAATTGTATTAGCCTATAATGATACTATTTTACAAAAATGCTACACAAACTAATTCATTCTTTAAAAAACGTCACTTTTTCATCTCGCCTTGAAGAACCAATTCGAAAACCCGCACTGAACGAAAATAAACCACCGAACTGCTATAGTAAAACTTCAGCATACAGTTCCTAGTACAGTATTTAACTCTACGGCAAGTCAGGCCTAGACTATGAACCAATAGCGATCGAGTACACAGTAGAACAACGTAACTTCTACCAATAGGCTGCAGCGTAATAATTACGCTTTGAAGTTTGGACCTAACTATGTTAATGTTTTAAATCCCTCCCCTCCCCACTCGGAATCTGGTGCAGAGAAGATTAACTGCATTAGATCCGCGTACGCTCACATAGCTAAGCGCGGTAGAGTGGTGTTTTTCAAGTCAATGGGTTTAGAATTTAAAATAGCAAAATAGTTATAAAATAGCGATGAAACTTAATATCCTATAAGTAATAACTATAGGACTAAAAGAATTTGGTACAAGTGGTAATTGATTTTGAAGTATATTAGATCACTGCCCCGCCCCACACACACAGACACACGCACACATACAAATGAGTAAAAGTACATACATAAACACAAAACCATTGTTTCTCTGCAGGTTCAGGACGAGTTAACGGAGTGTCGCAATAGATCACTAGACAGTATCTTTCTATTACCAGATAATCATCATCATTTTGCATCTCTTTCGTGAAAAGGAGAAATTGCCCAGTGTATGAACCACATGGTACCACGATTCAAACTCTATTTACCCAAGCATTCGCTTACCAATTGACAGCCCACGCCCCTGATTCAACTTTTTATATTAATATCATGATTACGATTGTAAATATCCAATCAATTATTATTAACCAAAACACATACAGGAAACATGCCATCATGTAGTAAGAGCATCATGAATTAGGATTTTATTAACATCTGTGCCTGCAATAAATTAATGAAATACTAAGCTTGATAATGATAATAATGAAAGAGTGTCATTGCCATTTTCATTTAAGGAGGCAATCGTTACGGTTATAATGATTCCGATTCCGACACTTCAAATATGAATTATGGCTCATCTTGTCGTATCCGCGGACGAACGTAGCGAGTTTGTTCGCATTCTACGTCTAATTGTCTATTGCAAATATCCCTGACAACTTCAAATAGCACGATACATTTCTGGATGTACTGCCAATGCATCGGTACAGAATTATTTTGTTATTTTGTGAGAAAAAACAGTACAACGAGAGGGGGAAAGAATTTTTAAATAAACACTTCTTTAGTCGTCTCGGGGGG
>JAQFYQ010000866.1:0-14954 GCA_034694885.1 Buchholzia appendiculata | reverse complement strand
AAGTAAAACAAAAACATGTCAACATAATAGATGATACGCAAAATAACTTTTAACAGGTGCATCATAGCATTAAAGCATTAATTATGATAAAGCAATAATTACATTGATCTATCATCTAGCACGAAAAGCTCGGCGCCAAAGAGTCATTGTGGGAAAAGTAGCTCGTGTGCAGCTATGGTCCCTGGTGTCTACACTTGTGAGTGTGACCGTCAGTCCGTCACATAAAGCGAAGTTCAGGTAGCACGGGAGAGACATTCACCTTGGGTCCCACATAGCACAGTGAAGACAAGTGCTCAACACAGTGAACACACTGTTCCAGATCTACGTCGACAATTCTACTCCAGGTACCTCAACCAATCGTAACCAATCAAAACGATAGTTTATTTTTTGGAGTTTATAACGATAACCATTTTGAAAGCCCATAATTGTTTTAAAATTCCTCGAGCTAAATAAGCAACGGAATTAAGGATTCGAGTGCTAGGTCTGTATTTGCTGTGCTTTGGGTCGACGTTTCTCATCAAACAGAGATCAACACTGCCACACTGGGCGGCGGCTCGGACTGTTTTCTGACCTACTTATCACATCCGAGCCGCACCAGTTACGTTGCGTAACCGCGTTAAGGTTGCTCGTCCAATCAGAATGCGAGTTGTTAACTAATTTCAACGGTTGTTTGAAGTACCTTAAGTCAGTTAAGCAATGTAATTGTTGCCTCTGTCGAGTATCTTTTACCCGCAGCATCAGCCTAATCCGTTCGACCAAGGCGCAGTTTACTTCAGTACAAATAGAATAGCTGACTGGGCCCTGGCTGCAGCTGCCCTTATTCGCAATCCAAATTTCAAGGAGTAGTAGAATAAGAAAGCAATATTATTTATTATTGAAGAAACGTAAATGAGAGAACTTGTAACTGGATTGAATTACTAGCATCAAGGTAGTTTGAATTTAATATTTAATTAATCACAGCCAATTTGAGAATAAAAACAATTTAATTATTTGCGATGTACCGTATATAATATATTATATGGTCTACAATTACCGGAAATAACGACGGTTAATATATTATTTCTGATTAAACTACTGCGGGTGGCAGAAAAGCCTCCTGGACATTGTAAAATGCCTACGAATTGCGCATTAACGTTTCACATTTTCCCCAAACAAAAATATTCGTCAAGAAGCTCAAATTATTTCACGCAAACGCTTAGGAAACAATCAAATTAATATCAACACGGCGTATACCTTTGTTAGAAAATTTGAAGCTTGTGCGAAATGCAATGCTATTTTAGGCTTTTCTGCATACCAGAGAAAAAGACAGAGAAAAAAAACAGAGAGAAAACAGAGAAAAACACTATAGAGTAAATTCCCAAAACTGTCTATTTCATGTTCTATGTATCTTCAATTTTGATTCGAATCATAAGTTAATAATTATAGTGAACAACCATCTTGAAAGAAATCATGTTATGTTGCATATTTTATATGATTCCGTCTCCACCGTCTGGCGCGTGGCGGTGATATCTGCAAGCATGCTCTTGTCAGTTTGGGTCTCGAACCCTCCTTTCTTCTCCTCCTGCCTCGAACCCTCCTTTCCTGCCTCCTGTCGTGACAACAATTAAGACTGACTACAGTGACTAGGACGTGCCTTTGTTCGCAGTCAGCGTCTCATCAGGGTGGGGCGGTACAACCACTCTTCCCAGACGTACCTCTCTCTCGCACACACACATCCCCGCAGCCCGCAGCAAACACAGCAGCATTCAAACCAGCGTCCTCTGCTGCCCAGCCTCAATGTTGATAGGCGCAAAACACTGCACCGCCGCCGCCGCCGCTCAGTAGTTTGGCCTACAGGCCAGTCTTCATACTACGCAGACTGTGCAACTATCGAACATCTCTCAGTTTACGCCTAGTAGTGACTAGTGACTACAATAATTATTGGTCGTCGCATCCTACTGATATAGAGACGGAGATTTTGCGATCAGTTTTTAGGTTTTAGTTTCAATATTGTTCACTATTCAGTGAGGAGTATTTACAACAAGTGACGAAAGATGTCGACTCAATACGATGATGAAAATGTGCCGGTAATACAGCGATTTTTATTATTTGCATTATTCTGTTTTACTGTTGTTGTTAGATAAATACAGGAGTCAGCGCGGCATTGTTATTATCGTGCGCTGTAAAAACGTGTTACGCACGCCTTCATTGTGATTTGGTGGTTCTGATACGAAGCATATGCTAGTCAAATTATTTGAGATATTGACCAAGTTCTGCATGATATTCGTTATATCAATATTTCGTTATATCTATATTTTTCTTGGTTTAATTAATTATTATTGTCGTTATTATAAGTTGCACTATTGTTATTATTATTGTATTGTATTGTATATCTGTCATCTGACGAATAAACATAATATTACTGGAAAAAGTGCCAGTACGTATGCCATTCGGTAACATGTGTAGGAAGAATAGTATGGATTGTAAGAACAGAACGTACAGTATAATAACAATAATAAATGCGGATGGTGATAACTTGATAAGTGTATGGATTCATAATGCGGTCCACACCCTGGATATTGTGGATAAAAGTAAAGATCACTGACACCGGTGCTGTCAACTTGCTCTATCAAATTAGATTGGTTCAAAATGCTATATTTATTTATTTGTTGGGAGAGCTGAGGGCGACGAAAGTGAATTTTACCTTAGAAAATATCTGACGAACGGAGGACGGGAGAAGTGCCGGTGGCTGTGAATGTGACATGATGAAGTGAAATTAATTAAAAATCACCGTTTATCCTCGTTTCAATACAAAACAGGCGGTGCAAGGCTATTTCATGAAAACCATGCGTGGTGCAACGGAGCAAGCCAGCGTTGCATGACGCCTTTCTTAGATTGGAAGAAAAAGTCACGCCATCCGCAAGAGGGAGTCGAACTCCCCCCCCCTCCCTGATAAATTCCGCATTGTATATAACCAAGCGTGCTGGTTCAATTGAAACACCTCTAGGTGGACTTGAGCTGAGCTGAACTTGAACTAGAGCTTGCTTGCTCAATTGTGTTGGGCAATGGACAGATTAATGGTAAACTATCGTTTATTTTAATCTCGACCCTTTTGATTGACGATTTTTATCTGTTCTCTGCCCTGTAGTCAGGATTTCACGTTGAGAGAAGTGGGCACACAGTTGCATACATACCATGGCACAGGTTCACATGAGTGCATAGAGAAGACAGATGCCGGTGCAGGCACGAAGCGCAAGCCATGGTTGGAGGGGGGGGGTATGGACGTTTAGTGCCGAGGCACATGCCCGTTATGCCTTGAGTCCAGTCTACGGAGTTGTCCATTCTTTACATCATTACAAATTCTTATTGTTGGACTTCCTTTTTCCATCATTTTCGCACACACTTTGTTTCAAGTAAGCTTTCATTAGTGTTTCATTCAGCAACGCATGTCCAGTTCAACTTCATCTTTGTGATATTTGCAGGAAGCTTCTCTCTCTTTGCATCTGACATTTCGTTTGTTTTTCTTTTTGATGAAATACATATTTCATGTGTTAGTGATTCTCTGCATAACACGATCATAAATATCTTCAATAAATGTTGTTTATTGAAATATATTCATATGATCACGCTTCCACAGTATTAAGTCTAGATTATGTTCAAATTGAAAAGCCGAAAAATCTGGGTACCGAAGATCTGTTGTAGAGCAGAGCATTGAAGAACGTACCGTAATAATAATATGTCTGAAGTGGATATCAATTTATCTTTTACAGTTCCATAATTATACACATTTGAATTATATCGAAAACAACAAGGCCTATTTAACATTCTTTTTTATGAAACATCATTTGTTGAGAATTTGTTTAAGAAAGAAGTTGACAAGCGTCTTTGAGACCAAGCCGATGTAAGATATGTTTGTGCGCAGTTTACGCTTGCTTGCCGTTAGTGATTGATTGAACTTGTTCAATTGCTGGACATATTAGCTTCAGCAGTGTTTGCTCTGTGGATCGATAGCTGGGCCCAGGTGTGTGCACTTGGCCCTAATTGGTTTCCGTGGAGAAACCAGGTGCAATACTGGCCTCGCTGTGGCTTGCACGCACTAGTAAGAAATCTAGGCGCGTGTAAGAAACCGAGTGGTAACTTCTGGAAGTAAACCTCCGTGGATGACTGCAGTCGTCTAGTATGTCACGTTTGTAACAGTTGGTAACCTTGGTGACCTGGACCATGGGGTAGATTGAGAATGCGTTTGTTGATAACCTGGGCCATGGGGTAGATTGAGAATGCGTTTGTTGGTAACCTGGGCCATGGGGTAGATTGAGATTGCGTTTGTTGATAACCTGGGGCTTGGGGTAGATTGAGAATGTATTGTTGATAACCTGGGACATGGGGTAGATTGAGAATGTATTGTGGTAACCTGGACTCTGGAGCATGGGTAGGAGAATTAAGAATGCATACCCAAACTATGGCTATTTAAATATGTTTCTTAGGCCTACTCTGTTTAGCATATTAAATTGAAAGCTGACAATTATGCTTTTGTTTTCCCGTTAATGATTAAATTCTTACCAAAATCTCAATGCAAAATGTATCGATTTAATATTATTATAACATAATTTACCAACACCGGCACGTTTTTCTTTGTTTCTGAAAATTTCTGTTTACTTTTACGTTGTTTTTCTATTATCTGTTAAATTCCCTTAAGCAGCTATTTGAAGACTGTACCTGGCACAATAAGGCCAGGAACAGCGTCGTGCCACTGTGTGCATTCTGTCTTAGGTTTCTAATCAATCAAATTCTCGAGTCTTTGTTTGTTACCTGGATCGGATTCTTCTTTAATCAGACGATGTTTGGGAGGGGGGGGGGGCTCCTATTAGAATTATATTCGGACTTTATTTGTTTTGTCATGTAATTAGAGGACATGTTTTCTCCTTGAGGTAGAAAACTGTGTGTATAGTTTCGAAACTACTTTAGAGCAAGCAGGAAATGCACAAGGCTATTTAGTGAATCTAGTTGTTTACTGGAAAATATTTCAACACATGTAATGAAAATTCTACTTAATCATTAGAACCTCTGAGCTTAGACTATTTTAGTGGTCATTTGTTGTAATTAGGCATCGTACCATACTTGAGTCCTCTCGATGTACGATGAATAGAACGAGATCATAAGCTCATTTAAGTAAGAACTAGTTCGCAAGGAATCTATTTGGATCTTTTTTCCTCAAAAACGTAGACATTCTCTTAATAAAATCTGTTAGCGACTGTTGCGATTAATAGCACAGAATAATACAGAACATACAGAACATACAGAACATAAAGAACATAGGCTTACTGTGTAGTTGAGACTCGGTCATGATCTTTACTTCAAGTTCCGGGACTTCTGTGATTAAATTCTAAAATTACTCATCTCCTGTTGGTTAGATTATAGATAGATTTAACGTTCCATTTCTTGCCGAAGTTTTGATAGTAATAATAATTGTTGATAATACTTTGTTGTGATAATAATAATGATTTTGATAAGTTGAAATGCTTATAAGTAAAATTCTTTCAGCTTGGACAATCAGCTTAAATCTCAACAGTCTAATAGTGTGCTTTGTGAAATATAAAAACTAAAGTAGGCTTGAAAAACTTATCAGTAAATGCCACAGGGTTTCAATGAAAATCAAGATAGCTGCTTGAGCTGCACGTAAGTGGGTTTCAGTCTTTAATCAAATTATGCATGTACAAATACATGCATGTACTAGTTCATGTAGTTAGATTTAGTATAATAGGTTAGGTTTTTGTGTAATTTTCAATTTTCTATTGATGTTTTTAATATGATAATCTGATCAATTCACATCTGCTATGCGTAGTCGTTGCTAAACCAGTTTTATGGTACGCACTAAACGGCCTCCTATTGTATTTCTCAGTTTTTATAAATATTTCATCAGCATCCAATGTTTACAGTACTAAATCTCTGCCAAAGTTGATCGCTGCAGATGTAAACTCTCCCCTCCCTCCGGGTTGTTATCGAGTTGCTGTCGGATTTGTGTCGGATTTCGCTCCTGCGATAAACGTGATTAAATATCCCGCTGCGATTCGAGAAAAGGTCAGGGGAGGTGGGGGGATGTACCGAGACCGCTCGTTTTCGGTGGATCCTGGGTGTCCAAGCTGGCAAAATATCCCAGAACTTTTATTGGTAAAATGATATTTTGCAGTAACTTCAGTACTGATTTTGATGATCGTTTAAGTTTAAAATTACTACTGAACATAATATTGAATTAGTTATGTATATGGATCCTGTTGGTTGGAAAATTATAAGTAACTGGCAGTTTTTTTACTTCTTTCTTCACGTATGCTGTGGTTTTGTTTCGGTCTCTCTCTCCCTAAGTTTGATTCATAGCCTCGTTTCCATTTATTTTCCATTTTACTTTTCGGATTTTACTTTTTAACAAGTACCACCAAGGTCCAACAATCAACTCGATGTAAAGTTCAAGATGCAGCAAAGGTTATTTTCATACATAAACTACGCAATAATATGTATGTGTGCCGACATGCCATAAAACCCCGGTCAATCATTGGATGGAGATGAATAATTTCTCAAGTTGTTTTGCTATGTAAGCTACTTGACAGTGGGCGCCAAGCTGATGGTCGCCTGTAGTATGTGCTAGAGACTGTTTGCCAATGTTGTTGATGAGCGTACGTCCTGCTTGTTTGCACTGTTTGCTGAGCACTATGTAACTAGACCACATCCGGCAGACGTGCACAAGTGTACTGTTGACTTGATTAGTGTCTCTTTTTACATGCTTTCTTAATTAATGATTGATTCCATAAAACCCAGATTTTGTTGTATTCAATGTGCTAGCACGTGCACCGGTACTCCGTGTAAGTCCATAACCACTATTGTCTTGCATCTCGAGGAAGCTGAACATCCTGGTATCTCTTGTACAAGGTCTACTAAGCGCTGTGCACTACCTCATTCGTCCATCAGCAAGATCCATTTATCTGAACAATGTTTCCTTAAAACATGCCGAGTGCTTAACAACCAACTTGTTGTAGTTCGTTTGACCTTGAAGATTAGCAATTACTCTGATTGATTAATGTTGAGACGTTCATGTCATGCCAAGTACGTTTTGAATGGTCGTGATTGTAACCCGTTGAACCGCGAGAGCTTGCTTGGCTGGTTCTTAGACATGCTCTACAATATTGTACATCTCATATATTTTTATTAATAATAAATTCGACTGTGAATCTTGTAAGAATTTCAAAAGTACCCTTTTAATTTAATAATTTAATAATTTAGTTAAATTTAATAATTTAATAAGTTATAATATAATTTGATAATGTTCTAAGATAATTTAGAATGACTTGGTTTTATAAAGGATAGTTTATTTGTTGTTGCCTTCCAAGTTCTCAGTCTAATGCACACCTCAAGTTTGAAACATGCATTTTGTTTATTTGTCTATTTTTCATAATGATTAAGAAACACTGATTATCAAGACGATTGACATTTTTCAGTTTCTGCTGCTGGAAATTCGACGCTCCTGAAGATTTACGATGCATTTACGAGCTCAATGTCAGAGTTTTTGCAACCTCCAGTACACTGGGCTGGTTGATAAGCTGCTGTATTTCTTCGCGATGTACACTGTTGCTGCATCCTCCTATAGCGGGAGGATAAGCGTATCTGCGGCGATTAATAATTAATGATTTGTGCCGCGATGAAACAGATAAGAACAATCCAATCATAATATTTGATCAGTATTATAGAAGTTGAATTGCTTCTCCGGGTGGCAGCATTCCAAGGTTTTTGATGTAGGACCCTGGCCAATGTTATTTAACTATGAATCCAGGATACGCCATCAGTGAAACGTGAATTTATGAAGTCACAACAATCCAAACCACAACCGATCTCTACCCTTAATCTAAACCAGAACCAAGACACAAAATAATGACCTATGACTTTCAACGGTTCATTGGCCAATAGCTTGTCATGGCGTCGACTACAATAATTATGCGATTAAAGCCTTGGGGTGGCTTCAGAAAGCTAATCTTGTGTTTTTTTAGTGCTGTTATCTTAAGCTTTGTTTGTTCTGGAAAGGGGTGGTTAAACTCTGTTAAAAGCAAGTAACCTGTTCAGTGTTTGCACTGGAGAAGTGCTGGTGGAATTCAGCGCTAAACATAGTCCACGGTATAGCTGAAGCTGTTGGAAAGTTATAAACAAGGCAGTAAAGTATTATTGTTACAGTGGCTGGATAATGGATTTGTAGTACTACGTACTTGGACGCCAGTGTGCCTTAATTCTGTACACGACCTGTAACGGAAAACTGTGAAGAGGGATTATCGAGGACTTCAGAAAATAAAGTTTCGATTTGAGAATTTATTTTAATTTATGTGATTGGTTAATTTTAATATAACAATAATGTTCATGTTTATTTTTTATAGATTATAGTATGCAAAGTTTAATCAATTTTCATTTCAGTAAGTTTTTATAATCTAAAGAAAAAGTTTTTAGTCAAAGTAGGTTTCTAACGGTTTTTGAAGACGAGTGGGTACACTTGGCAATAAAGTTATTATTGATAATGAGCCTAGTTGTGCAACCAAAAAATATGTATGCTGGAATTGCTTTAATTTCAATAAGATTTAATTGCTCAGTATCTTCCACATTTTTCCATTTATATGAAGTATCTATAAACTGTAAATATAAAATTTAATCGATGATCAATGATTGGGAAAATATTATCGTCGTGATTTCTGCCAAATATAAACCATATTCTAAAAAAAACGTTAAGAACTGTGTGTAATATCCAAAGTGCTGAACATTACGTATTTATACTTGTTTAATTAGTGAAAAAAAAACAAATCAGCAATTTATCTGTACTTGCTTAATTATTAACAACTCTTCAGCAAAACAGTGCTCAACAACACTTGAACTCCACAAAAAGAATCGATCCGATGGATTGAGAACACTGTGCTTATAAACAAATCGATTCATTAGTAAGCCTTGCACTGTACGTAGAGCATTCAGATAGGTTATTTTGCTTAGTGTCCAAGGCGAATCGATTTTGTGCATTGATGTGATATCATTTGTAGACCAACTTAATTGATCTAGTCAATACTGGTTGTTCTAGTTCAGTCAGATTCGGCGCTTATTGTTATTCTATTATTTCTATCAGCAGCGTCTGGTCTTGATTGGATAATTGTTATTTATGCCTTTGACTTTACACTCCCATCGCTTTGTATTTAGGTCGCTCGCATATATTTTTAACATTGTTGATTGATGTATGTATTTTTCTGATTAGTATGAGTGCATGTGGATTGGATAGCAGAACATGCAACGTTGCATGCGACATTAGCTATGCACAGAAATTGTGCAACACTGATGGTATATTAAGGTACACTGCATTAGGATGAGCTGATTTTTTGAAGTGGATGCTTTCACTTCGTCAGCAGTTGCAATTGAGAGATCAACTTGTAAACATCAGCGTCAACTTTGACCTCATTATAACAGTGTGTGTTTACAGTCAGGAGGAAAAAAACTTAAGTTGGGGGTAGAGCAGCTAGACATACCAAAAACTTTAATTTGTTTTTGTAAAGACAAGAGATATGTTTGTCATGTCAGGTATTGTTAATATCAGGAGTGTCTGTGTGATAAGGCGTGAGGTGGTTAGTCTGTATACTGTTTTGTACTAGAAGGGAAGGTGAGCGAGGATGATGATGGATGGAGGAGGGAGGGGGGCTGAGGGGACTGTCGTTTGTCTAATTGGATAATGAAAGCTTAGTCTTCTGCTCTCACGTTGTCGGAAATAGGTTAGACAGAAAGGTCATACACATTCGGTGACTTATTTTTAAATTACAAGTTTTATTCAATGTAGTTTTCTAAGAAAGACTTTAATAGTACATGCAATATACAATATAAAAACTTGTATTAAGCTGTATCTCAAGGTATACCGATATTTAATACTATTAATCTTAAGATACATACTTGCGTCGTTATTTTAATATAATCTTAAAATACAGTGTTTGCTAGAATTAAACTCATGTTACGATTTAACTTTGCATTGAAACGCATTTTATGCGTTTCACTTTATCTAAAAGTACTTCAATCACTGAACGGTTTTGCGCAACAAATAATTATTATACTACAATATTGTGTTGTAAATGGGAATAAAAATCAGGTTCTCAAATTAATTATTGCAATCTTGACCGGTTTACTTTGATAGACTTTAATTAACCATTTGAACAGATTATTTTGATTGATACTGTTCTGGATTAGTGTTATAAATGGGCAGCAGAGGCAGAATTGCGGTGGAATTATGTCTTGTGTCAAGACGGACGCTCTTTACTGATAATCATAGGCATCGTAATCCTCAGTCCATCTCCATCAATCTTCATTCGTCTTCATCAGGACAAAAGTTGACTGTATATAAATACAAAGCTTGTAATCCTGCTTGCGTCCTTTAGGGAGACTGAAGTATCAAGATGTGATTCACGTTATTGCTCCATTGAGGGATGCTGGAAAAGTGCAATTGGACAATAATAATCTACAATAAATAAATAAAGATATATATATATATATACAATATTTTGTAAATTTTCGTGGGTCATGTTCAAGAGACTTAGCGGGACCTCGTAGAGACTTTTCAATGCAGTTATCCGAATGCACTTGGCCCAACTATTTTTAAAACTATGTTTTCTGAAAGTTGGAAAATAATTAATGATGATAATATTTAGTCATTGAGGATGATCACCACTGATTCACCAGGACAATGCAACATAATGAAGAAGTTCAATCGGTGTGGCCCGTTCTGGGTTGGATCAAAATGTTGGATCAAAAAAATATTGGTGTTCTTTGTTCGTCAGCTTGAATATAACGTCTTGAAAATATGGTCAACGTAATACTATCTATGTATCGTGTTAATGTGGGGCTGTCGACGTTGTTGTATTGCCTTTTACCGGTAATTAGTCAGCTTTCTTGCCTTGCTTCTTCTTCGCTTGTTGCTTTATAAGTCCAGGCTTTGCACATTACGGCTTGAGTCCAGCGGCTTAGTGAATGGTCACTTTCGCTTTGCATAGGGAAGACAAATGACTGCTTAAAGCGGGCTGAAAAGTGAATTCTGGTTTGTGGTTGAAAAAAAGAAGATAAGAAACGATCGCGTAATAAGCGGTGATGATGGAGCATCTTGAGAGTGTGGTTCTGTGTATCAGCGGATGGGTCTGCCACCTCTCTGTGATAGGCCTGTGATGTGTGATGAGCCTGTGATGTGTGATGAGCCTGTGATGTGTCTGTGATGAGCCTGTGATGTATGAAGATCCTGTGATGTGTGATAAGTCTGTGATAGGTTTGTGATGAGCCTGTGATGTGTGATGAGCCTGTGATGTGTGATGAGCCTGTGATGTGTGAAAGGCCTGTGATGTGTGATAAGTCTGTGACCGTTGGAGTCTTCTAAGTTCTTTGGATTTGTTTTCTTCGCTTCGCTGTTGTTAGTTGTACCATGACCCAATATCTGAAGTTGATGATAAAGAGAGAGATCGTGATTATTGTAGATAGTGTAGATATCAGGGCTTGCTTCAGTTTGTTTACAACTTTAATGCATGATTCTGATAAGATTTCACAAGTTGTTTTCAACATACATTGAGTTGTCCAGGAATTGGTTGAACCATTGTTCCCAATGTATTGGTGTAACATTTTATTTTGTGATATTTAACCTGTTATTAGAGCAGTGTCCTGCAAATTAGACTTGTTAACTGATAATTTGTTCAGTTGTTTATAATAAGCCAATGGGACTGATCCAAGTTGTTTTGTCTGACTGATAATTGTTTTGTTTTTCATCCTGGGTCTCAGTTAAATAATGAGTGTGCATAAATTATCATAGTAGTTCAGGTTCGCAGCCAGAGTTTCATTGGGGGGGGGGGGAGGCGACCCGTGAAATAGAACAATGTTTCGGACGAATTCAGTGGCGACGATTGAAGATGCAACAGTTTAACCGAACAAAATCATCAAAAAATGATGGTTTAGTTTCGGAGCGGGGGTTGAACCCATGACTGCCCTTGAGTATGCCCTTCCCCCCGCCCCCGCAATGGCTTATACCCATCTCGCAAGTAGTCATTGTGCATATTTTTATTTCTAACCAAGTTGAATTTATTTGATCAAAAGTGATGCCGATCGACTATCATTATATCTATGCAAAAACTCATATTTTAGTTAACCCAGCCAAAGAGCCATCACCACCAATAGAGAATGCATTAAAACAAGCAAGCCTTGTTGTAGTATAACCTTGTATTGAAAGTATACGTAACAAATCTGTAATTTAAATCAAATGTTTTAACGTTGAAGCATTGCATATTTTTTGATGGATACGATAGCAATGATTATAAATAAAGTTCTCATTCGAAATTACAGATAAAATAAAGCTGCACAAAATGTACTCTGCGCCAGGAGAAAGAAAACAATAATTGGAGGAAGGGATTGGCTAAAGGTTGGCATGGCCGACAGCGCAAGGTCTGAACTCTTGCTGTTTCGTTGTTGTTGCGGCTGCACGGCATCTGTTCATATTGACATCCTGATTTTCGTCCTCCGGCTCGTGTAGGCGTGCGAATTCTTCTGCGTTGCTTCATCTGCTGGTACAGGTGTTTTCTCTGATTTGTGACGTGTCTGCTGACATGAAGGATTGGAAGAGGGGATGGGGGAGAGCAGGGGGTGCTGGTAGTGCTGGTGGAAAGGAATTATCTTGTTGATGTAGGCGTTGTTCCAGGCATTGGATCTCTGAATCAGGGAATCGATTCCAGGGGTCGTTCAAGTTTTAGAAAACAAACGCAAGACGCTTTGTTTTCTTGGAAACAATCGGGTGAGGGAAACGGGCGAATTCTCTCGTTGGTACAATCGATGTGGAATTATCTGATACCTTAGCAGTGCAGAAGTAGTACAGATGAATACGAGTACAGATGAATATTAGTAGTACAGGTGAATACGAGTAGATATGAATACTATAGTACAGATGAATGTGTGGTCTTATTTGAAAGGCCTGATTGGTCAGTTGTACCACTATATCTGTGTAGATCTTAGTGATGGACATGTGTGGTATTTTGTTTGATAATGTTGCTACAAATATTAAACTCATAATAATTTTGCATATTGAGAATTTCAATTTCGTAATGTAATAAGCCGCACCTCGGATTGTCAGGGAACTTGGGAAGACACTCACGCGCACATACGTCGCATGCTAGGAAAATGCTGCGTATAATGTTGTACGTACATGTATACTGTACACACATTCATACATACATCAAATTTATCTGTCGTGTCCGTGATTGATACAAGTGTCCAGACAATATGGTACCAACTCGAGAGTGTATCGTAGTTGTTTTATTTTTGAACCAGGTGAAGTATAGCTCACCTTAGTTTTTCATAGGTCAGTTACTTTAAATAGAATTTATAAGTTGAAAAATTGTGCCGTCATATTCGCTCCACTTAAAACTTTCTCTCTCTCTCTCTCTCTCTCGCTTATGTGGCCCAAGTGGCCCGTTTGCTTTGAATTTCAAGCGGAATGCACGTTATAGCTCATGAAGTTATGATTTGCTGAGATTGAAGTGAAGATTTCGAGTTAAGCCGCCAGTCCGTTGAAGTCCAGTAATTAACTCGATCTGCATGCTTTGTCGTAAGTCATACTTAGCAGGTTGAACAGCAGAAGTCAATGCGACCCGTTTACTGTACTGTCAGGACTGCTTGTACAGTATAAGTCAATAATAACGTCATGCAACACAAGATAAATAGGCATTGACAACGATAATAAACAAGTTATTTTTACTAAATCGATATAGAATTCGAATTATGAAAAGATCGGGCAACTTAATTGAATTATAATAATATTAATTCGTGTAACAAAGCGACTGGTGTGATAGTAGTGATATGTAGTGTTAAAAGTATGCACTGAGCGATTGACCGTTCAATGGTGCGCAGAACTACCTGTATATAGTTGATACCACGAGGTCTAAGTGAATGTATTATGCATGTGCTTGTATAACTTCTATATGTAGCTATTTTACACAAGTCGTTAATTGGGTTTGACACTTTTAAAATAAAATCGCATATAATTCCCACAATATGGTATACATCACAATGCCTACTGTTGTGCAAAGCCGCTGTAGGTTATAATGGAATAATTTAGGTCGTTATTTGAAGACGGTTGTTGTACCTACTTTATTATGCAAATGTCTCACTTTACTAAAATGTAAAGTTCCATTCAAAATAATAACTTATTTCCTTGCTCCATTTATATTTATCACGGGGTCGAAAATAAATGAAGAACAGATCAAAATGTCAGCCCAAAACCCAGCCCTTTATGATATCCAACCTCTGTATATAGGCCCAAAAATCCTGAAAGAGGATTAAAATCGTTTTGAAAGGTGAATTAAATCAGTAGAATAGAATTTCACTCTCCATTTCTAAACTCACACACTGTACAAAATACAATATTTCACAACCAGTCTTAGCGCTCAAATGTACAGTTTTTAAAATGATTGAACGTTACAGACGGTGCTTGTTGTATTTCTAGTTAAGTTTTTCGCATCATAGTTATTTTGAAAATGAGCTTTGAACTATTTTTGATTTCTTTCAACATCTCCAGCACCAGTTCCACGTGTTGATTTTGTTACCGCTTGTAATTAAATTATTGTCAGTTGTTGGCACATTCTGGGAAATTATCTGATGTCTGTTTAAACTAGTGTCACTGTAGCATACATGTCTCTCATTCACGTACTTGTTACATATTATTGCATATTGTCTTTCACTTGAATGGTGCTTTGTGCACTTTTATTGATTATCCTTGATATCTCTAATCAGATCCGCCCCCTGTGTAATGAACACTGTCGAGAATTTATGACATTGGTAGTTATTAATCAGCGGTTTTACTTGTCGAGCTTGTTCTCAGGCGCCGCTGTTGAATCACATTATGTAATAATCTCTCTCTCTCTCTCTCTCTCTCTCTCTCTCTCTCTCTCTCTCTATCT
>JAQFYQ010000865.1:0-14960 GCA_034694885.1 Buchholzia appendiculata | reverse complement strand
TACTTTTGAAATAAAGTATTGGTATTGCTATTGCAATACTTTTCTGATTAAGTATTGCTAAAAGTATTGCAATACTTCTTAAGAGTATTGCTAACAACCCTGCTGCTATGTAAATTAGCAAACGAATATGATGCAGGCCTAATTAATCGTGTTTAACATTTTCAGACACAAACTTGCAAATTGCAATCTGGTTTTAGATTGAATTTCTGTTTCCGGTTCCTCTCACGTGTTTTTTTACAAAGTGTGTTTATATTTTGCTGGAACGTTTTTCTTTTGTTCCTGCGCTTTACCTAATTGCCGAACTACGCTGAATTCCTAGATTCGCAAAACACGAGGTTTCCTTCCTGTCAGGCGCACTGCGTGATTGAATCTACTGACAACATTAGCAATGGGAAGACCAGGTTTGTTATTGGTTTTGCCATGCTGGTTTACGTAGGCATGCCGCATGCATTAACTTTACCAGTGTCCGATAATTGCTTAGATGATTGTAAATACTATTTGACGAGTATTTTAAAGAAAATCCAGCGATTGTTAAATGAATTACTTATTTCTATTCTTATATTGGTCTAAAATACTCGACAAATTAAGCAATTTGCATTGTATCATGGAGGAATGTTAGAACTTAATTATAGATTTTAAGATCGATGTGCATTGCATTGTTATCGATTTATTTTCATAATTTTTCAATGCAGTGATGGGAAATTGAGGTTTCCAGAAATGTCATAGTTGGTTTTATTATTGTGAATAGTTTTACACATTTGTAAGAGTTTGGCTGGGACATCTCTTGTTAATTAAAACTGTCTATATGATAAATCCATTTTTCTATGATAATGTTGTAATGACTTTATGGATTTAGACTTGTATAATTTGTTGCAGTTCTCCTGGGGTCTAAATTGCGAAAAGGCAAAAAATTGCGATGACTAATATGCGAAAAATGTCTGCGAATCAAACCGGTTTAGAATTGCAAGCGAGACGCCTAATTTGCTAGACGAAAAATGCGAAAAATATATTTAAATTATTGTTTAATTGGTTTTCAATCTCAGGCGTTCCGCGTTCGATAAGTTGATTGATGCATTCTATGTTGACCAAAAACGTTCAAAATATGACCTATTTACATAAAATTACTCATAACGTGTTGACATAAAGTGTTCTCCCATTTTGATTATTTGTGTGTTTCGTCTCGTCCGCGATCGACATCGTCCGAACGTGTCCACCGACTTACGGAACGCGTTTTTCAAGCTGATTAAGCTTGAAAAAAATGAACAATTTAAAAATTAAATTAAAATAAATTTCTTGCATTTTCCGTTTTGCAAATTAGGCATCTCGTTGGCAATTCTAAACCGTTTTGATTCGCAGACAGTTCCATATAATAGTCAGCGAAAATGTTCTCACTTTCTTGTTTCACATTTTAGGAGGACCCCTTCTCATGTACGTTAGTACTCCTGTACTTTAGTACATTGCACGAGAAAATTTCAACATTCGTAGTTCATACCTGTTCAAAAAATAAATTAGAAAGTAGTTGATATAAGAGTTAGAAGCCGGCAAAACGCTCTATGAGCCTAACGCTAACCCAACCGTAACCCTGATCACAATCCTCGCAATTTCCCGTGCTGTGTTCTAAAGCTAAAGTATACTTAACCGTTGTTGCTTTACTTGTACTTTATTAATATTTTTTATGTTATGAAACTTTTAAATGTATTGGTGTTGGTTACTTTGTTTGATAAATTTAACATGTTGATGATTCTCCAGAATAGATAACATGAAGCAAATCCGATTATATTGTCGCAAATGTGGATGTCCACAAAGTTGCATCCACATAGAGTTGAAATTGATCTCAAGAAGGTTCGTTCAATCGTATTTGTAATGAAATGTGTTTATTTTGTGTTTCAGAGTTCACACCTAGGGGTGGTGGGTTCACCCCTCGTGGGGGTGGCTTTAGAGGTCGCGGTGGTGGAGACAGTGGCGGGTTTCGAGGTGGAAGGGGGGGTGGAGACAGTGGTGGCCGCGGTGGTTTCCGTGGTGGTCGCGGTGGTTTTGGTCGTGGTGGGGGAGGCGACCGTGGCCGTGGGGGTGGACGAGGGGGTGGAAGAGGTGAGTCAGCCACGAAGTTGGTGGTGTTGTACAGAAATCTAAAAATTCCATTATTATACATCATTAAAATTTCATTGTTATACATTTTGGTATTATTTATCGTGTGCAACCAATGCTTCTTATATTGTTTTCTCGTGTCTTGTATTTATGATGTAGAATTCATTGATGCTGGCATAGACATTGATAGTTTCACTCCATGTACTTGACTTGACGAGTAAGTAGGCTCTCATATCAAGAAGGACATCTAACTGCAAAAATTCCACTTAATTAAATTCACCTACAAATATTACTTTGTATTAAATAATATATTATATGTGACTTCATAAACAGAAGCAGATACATGCTCCTGTAGTAGTTCAGTGTGAGCATGCTCAGTTTCATTTTCTTTGTAATGTGAAAGGAAATAGATTTTTTTCCTTCCATGCTTGCTGTTTTTGATACTCTGCAGTTAATAGAATAGGTCAGTGGGAGCAAATTTTTCATTTTTATCGAATGAGTAACATATATTCTTATAATGTAGATTTGAATTATTTGAATTATTTTGCTGAACGTTGTAAATAATTATGCTCATTAGATGAGTATAAGCTATTTGCCGAAGTTTTGTCAGATTATTTTATATACCGGTATTGAACTTAAGCATGGCATCTTGTTGAAACTTGTTTTGAGACATCTTGAGTTGTTGTTTCGTTTTTGCTTTACCTTGCTTGTGTTTGACGTAACTCTGTATTCATTTTATATTAATGAATGACATTAATTCAAATTTATTGTAGTTTATTGGAATTTTAAACTGAGATTGTAATTGTTGGCATAATTTCCATTGAGTGTGGTGCAATTGTTTGCAGGTGGAATGAGAGGAGGAAAGGTGGTCGTAGTGGAACCTCACAGGCATTCAGGTAGGCATGACAAACCAGGATCAATATCTCTCTTTGTGTTGTTTCTTCCAGCTAGAATATCGCGTTCAAAACATTCAAATTGTAATGTTAGTAAATCATTTATTGGACTATTGATGTTCAAATTTAGAGTTAATTTTAGATTTGCCGTTAAATCACTCAGACTCAAAGATTCAGTCTTGCATTTACTTACAATTCTACATTATATTTATTGTCATTACTGATCTTATAATGTTTCCTTGTTTGATCACGTCTCTGTTTACTTTACAGAAAACGTTAATAGTTCTTTATGACGACATCAATCAGTAGCATCTGAAATTCATTGACGTTGTATAATATTAAAGCAGGAGTTTTTTGTGTAATAAGCTTGTACATCGACGTTAAGACGTGCTTTTGTCGCGTGTAATTAATTCACTTGAATGCAGTATCGCGATCATACATGTGAAACCAACAGTATTTATTATACGATGATTATGATGTAGAGAGTTGTTCTACGGCTCTTTTAGTGATGTTACATTCAGTAAAACTGTGTTGTTTTGATCTCCAGGTGTGTTCATAGCACGAGGGAAAGAGGATGCGTTAGTCACTCTCAACATGGTCACTGGAGAGTCTGTCTATGGGGAGAAGAGAATTGCCGTGGAGGTAAGGTCAAGAGCTGTTAGCGTATTCTATTCCACATGCTGTTCACATTTGCATGGATTCAATGGTGTTTGGTGTTACATAAATTTGCTAGTAAGTATATGATAGTTTCAAGAAGGTATGATACCCATTTGAAAAGGAAAGCGGAGGACCGTGAGTTATGGAGGAAATGGATACCAGAAACCTGCCTTCCGGCAGAGCACTAATGATGATGATGATGGTACCTATACATTGTCATCAGTATCATTATCTGGTATTGTTTTACTTATTTTTAAAAAAGGACAATAATTTCTTTCACTTTTTGGAAGAATTTTGTGGAAGCTAGTGTCTTGTGTGCCCCAGCACTAAACGTTTTGTCGTGCTGTTACAAGTTTTGACTTCAAGACTAAAAATATTTTTGATTTCTTTGAATTTTGATTTGAATTTTGTGGAAGCTAGTGTGTGCCCCAGCATTAAACGTTTTGTCGTGCTATTACAAGTTTTGACCGTAAGACTAAAAAAATTTGTGATTTATTTTCCGAGTAATTAAATTTGCTCTTTGATGCAGTCTAATTTTGATGTAATCTTATATTGTAGTGACTTGTTTGTATCATGAGGACGTTTCATAATGTTATGATGCTGCTTTAATTGCTTGTTATCCTGACTTTTTTCTAGGTTTTTGCAGTAACGATTGTATTGGCTATGGCCGGCAGTAGCTGATGTTAGGTTTAAAGCTGTTGATGTCTTCGTCCGTATTTATTGGCAAACTTGCATTACTGCTGACTGATGCATTTGCTGTCCATATCTTTCTGAAGTTAGCTTTTATGCTTCAGACATTATTGCTTTTGTCAAATTCCCTAGTTAAGAATTAAGCAAAAATAACTTAATGTGAGAAATAATATTAACTGTTGTTTTCTTCGTTGTACTCTAGGAGAATGAGAAGAAGCTGGAGTACCGTGCGTGGAACCCTTTCCGGTCTAAGCTTGCCGCTGCTATTCTTGGTGGTATAGAGAACATTCACATCAAACCCGGCAGCAAGGTTCTGTACCTGGGGGCCGCGTCGGGGACTACAGTCAGCCATGTGTCGGACATTGTGGGGCCGGTGAGTGGGACATTGATCTTGCGATTGAATAATGGACACAGTATCAGTAGCAATTTAGAATATAAGCAACACTTTGCAGACGACACGCTGGTGATGCAACCAACAGGATGCAAACTCTGAAACTGACAAGTAGACATCTAATAAAGATTTTCTCTGCACATTTTCATAACATTATATTACATATTAAATATAATAACAGTACTGACAGTATTGTGCCTTTTGCTGTCAATTAATGATCTCTTTTGACACTCGTCGAGACATCTTGTTGGCCGTCTCGACTAATATGTGGACAAACAAAGGACGGGTGTAATTGTATTTGATTCAATGAAGAAGTTCGCTGGTTTCGCTATGCACTTAACTGTTGCTTATTATAATATGTAATCATTATAATATGTAATCAGTGGTTAAAGACAAGTGTGTAAAGAGTTCTGTGTGAATGACCTTGTGTGAATGACTTTGTGTGAATGACCTTGTGTGAATGACCTTGTGTGAATGACAGGAAGGACTCGTGTACGCCGTTGAGTTCTCACATCGTAGCGGTCGTGATCTGATCAACGTCGCCAAGAAACGCACGAACATTATCCCGATCATTGAAGACGCACGACATCCACACAAGTACAGGATGCTAGTCGGTAGGGCGACGACTTTTCTCTTCCAAGCTGTTCTTCTGAGTTATTGTTTGTTGAGTCTGTGGCATTTCTGGAATATTACGCTATCGAATAGTTAGAATAGTTAGCTGCTAATATGTAGAGATATTAATTTAATTTAATTTATTAAAATAATAATTAGATTTTGTGAAAAAATTGTCTGGAATAACTCAAATCCTTTTGTGACGATTTTTATAGGACTTAAAATATCCATTTTGAAACTTATCATATCAAAAAGTTCACAGTTGTTCATCCAGTCATCTTTCTGTCATTCTATACAAGTTATTAAACATTTTGAGTCTGTTTTGCGTGTACAGATGTTTTATGACGCATGATCTTTCTTGCAATCTGAGGTGCTGACAATGAACAGGATCAGAACGATATGCAATGCCATAATGAATAAGTTGCACAAGTTTTTGTATCACTTACGCTGCTTCGCTGAAGGCATGCAACTTGAGTCGATTAGGTTAACTTCAGCTCCTTATTGAACCTAGCCGCGTTCACGCGCTAGGGTTTGTCATGAGTTGAATGTGAGCTGTTATGATGTGTGCAGGCATGGTGGATACAATCTTTGCCGATGTAGCTCAGCCTGACCAGGCTAGAATCGTCGCCATCAACGCACACAATTTCCTCAAGAACGGAGGCTTTGTCGTCATCTCTATAAAGGTATGAATTTTTATATATTTTTTATATTTAATAGGGAATTATTCTTTTTGAAACAGGTTTTATGAACTTCAAGTCGTGTGTTGTATTATTTCAATATTTTGTTGTTATTCTGCTCCTCATTGATCGTCTGCTATGATTTCTCTCGTCATCTGATATGTTATGTTTGTGAGGCTACGATAGATTTGATATGTTTCTTCGAGTACTCGATATTCAGGAAACACATTTGTATCAGTGGACATCGAGCTGTGTAAAACGTTTTAATTTCTGGTGTTCTAATTTCTGAAATACCTAATTTTAACTGTTTTTGCCTACATTTAAGACATTACCAAACGAGGAGAATGTTTTGTGTGGTTCATTGTGGACATGCATGGCAACTCTCAGTTATACAACTTCGGATTATCAATATATTTAAGTTCTTTCATCCTGGTACTTATTCTCAGAATGGCTTTTCTCAACACAATTTGGTCTCGACCTTTGTCAAATTTAAAATAACTGAAACACTTTGTTCCATATGCTATTTTGATGCGATTCTTTTACATTGTGTTTTATGGCATATGTGGTAGGTACAGCAGTTTTTGGCTATTAAATAGAAGTATCAATGTTTACCCATGAATCTTTTGTTTATGTTGTGTATGTTTGTTTTGTTAATTAGGCAAACTGCATAGACTCGACGGCCGAGGCGGAGGCAGTGTTTGCCGGTGAGGTGAACAAGCTGAGGCAGGAGAAGATCAAACCAAAGGAACAGTTGACTCTCGAGCCATACGAGCGTGATCATGCCGTCGTCGTTGGACAATACAGGTACTGTTCTTGTTTATCAAAGATGACGTGTTCTTGTTTGTCAAGGAGTACTGTTCTTGCTCTTGTCTATCAAGGAGTACTTGTTTTGTTTGTCAAGGAGTTCTGTTCTTGCTATTGTTTATCAAAAAGTACTGTTCTTGTTCTTGTTTATAAAAGAGTACTGTCATTGTTGATCAAAGCGTACTGTTCTGTCTATTATTTATCGACTTGTACTGCTCGGTCTTTTATCTATGTTGCAACTTAAATGACAGTGGCTGACCAATCTACAATTTTGTTCTTTGGAATGAAAGAAGCTACTTTTAGAGTATAAAGTAAAACTTGATGATTTATTTTCCATGAAGTACATTGAGATTGGCTGCTTTGTTTATGTCTATGGAACCACACGAGCTTTTATGTCTGTGAGCGATTGAGATAGTAAGGCGACCTTTAGGTTACTACAAGCAATACAGGGTGATCAGTCAGTTGATAATCCATTGAAATATATATCTTTATTTGCCAAAAGAGACTGAAATCAAAAACTGAAATAAGCAACAACAAAAAGTACTATGAACTAACTACATGAAAGTAAAGCGCTAACTAAATTAAATTGTAAAGAGTCAAATCAAACATTCAAACCATATTAATCAAATCAAACATTCATTAAACGAGTTGTGAACACTATACTTCATTTTGCCTACAGACAGCATGTTCAAATAATCACTATATAGCTAAGTCCAGAAGCAGAACACACCAGTTTAAATGCTCTTTAATAAACAAGAATGAGTAAGCATTTTATTTAATCTTTTGTGTACACAAATGGTTTTATTTCAATGTTTATTGTTTGTTCCTTTTGCAGAGCACCAGTCGCCAAGAAATGAAGTAATCTAGAAGATGTTTTGGACTGAAATTAATACTTGCTACCACTGTGCTGGGGAAGCTGGAGATGTACTGTGATCGTATTGGACTGGGCTGTGTAGGCCATGTTGTTATTGGACCGACTGTTTAGATTAGAACTGCTCAGTGCAGAACTGATAATTCATGCATTTTCATATTGTACGAGTTTCAAATGGAGAATTACGTGAATTGCTGTATCTAACGATTGCTGTGTAATTATTTGTATTCGATAAAACTGAGTGAAAATGTTGAGTCTCTGAAACTATATTGAATCCATGATTCAGCATGTGTGCGTCTTAGCTCAGTGACAGTGCTTCCGGCTGTTAAGTGACGTTGAAATTGTTTATCCAGTACTTTTGATTCACGTTTAATATGCTGCTCTAGCATTGCCTCGCGCTCCACCTTGTACAGTGCTGTGCTGTAATTCCTTGGATGTTACTGTTTTGCTGCAATTGGTTTAGGATTTGAGAAAAGTTCTGATCTACAGAAATGATGTAGATATGCTCGTGCAGTTCGATCATTTTTAATTATTTTTTCCTCTGTGTTTTTCGTGCAAGCAGAATAGCAGAGGAGCAATCATTGAGATGTTATAACTGAGTTCTGTTACGATGTACAAATCTTTGATGTCAGTACATTGCTAGCGTGCCAATTCTCGGGACTCGATTGAGAATTTGTGATGGGAATGATTATTCTTGTTGCATGAAATAGTTGTCATTGAAATTCACAAGAGGATTTTATAATTATCTAGTTGCAAGAAATTGTGGTGTTCTCTACTCCCTTGAGCTTGCTAACCAGGTACGCTTTAGCAGCTCATGAAGTGAAGCCATCGTTAGATTTAAGTTTGCTTGTAAACATGCTCTTTATCCTTGGAAACATTCGTGCCTTAGTGATGGTATGTCAAGACGCGTAGATGATGATTGGATAACTGTTTGATAAATCATTCTTTCTGGTTTCTGAAGGTTATAAAAGATTATGTTTACAATAATAAACGTATACTTGGCCAATTTGCATTTATGTGTATAGGTTCGTCGGTATTTTTTAAATTGTTTATTTTTGGAAGTGAAGGTACATTTGTTAATCATGTAGATATATTGGGTTGTAGCCTGGATCCATGTAATTTTATATTTGATATGGTCTTAGAATAATGTACAACAAACACTTAATCTCTCTGAAAACTTCTTGATCACTTAAATAATAAATAAATCTTGTGTTGCTATGTCTGTTTTTTGGTATATTTTAACATTGAAGTTTTGAAGAGTTGATCTGATCGAACTGTTTTAATATGACATGACAACTATAATAAGCAAAACTGCGAACATTCGTTGCAGAAGATATGTTTGTACATACTTGATGGAGATGTGAAGGTCTGGTTCTAGTTCGGTTGAAACTGCGTGCAATTTATGAGAATTTTCCCCGCAAATATTCTCAAATTACGTTAAGTTCTTTACAATGGACCAATCATGTCCCTCTATGTGCTCGATAGGTAAACAATAAGATTGTTTAGTCCCGGCGTGGGAAAGGCATCCGGTTGTAAAACTTTGCTTCAATAGAAATCCAAAATGTTATGTGCACATCCCATACAGAGTTTAATCACAGCGAGCATACTAGTTAACAATTCCTTCCTAATTTGTAAAGGTCTAAACAATTCAGATACAAGACAGTTTATTTATCAGCAAATCTGACTTTAATCATTTAATATTGCAACATTTATGAACCGTGTAAAAGCAACTGTAATACATGTGAAACGTCCCATTAAAACTCATAACAATATGCAAATAATCATTGTTACTACATAGATAGATACTAATATCTTCAGAGACTAATATCTAATATCTTCAGTAAAGGGCTTAGTAGTGCCGGGATTTACTGTACACCCACAATGTTCCTCCATGTGCTTGACAAAGTTGGCATCGGCTGCCTGGCTGTAAAACTGGTTCAATAAAAATCCAGTGTGCTCTGCAGAAATGAATCACAGTCGACATTTGCCTTTGAACACACTCATTCTAATTACGGAGAAAAATATTCCTAACGTCAAAACCAATTTAATAGCACTAATTGTGAGCAATGCCAAGGTGGGCAATAAATGATGATAATTATGATGAAGATGGGTTTACGGGTCAAAGACCCCAAGAATAACACATTTGTTTTAGATTAATGCATTTTCACTGGTCAAATTTCTTTCGATATGAAATTCTGGCGACAGTCCTGAATTTCATGTCCAAGAACAACAAGAACTGCACATGATTTGGATTTGAACCCACGTTTGCTTAACAGTTAAATAAGTGTCGACGTATGTAACTGATGAGTAATTGGTTATCAATTTGGTTCCTGCAAGTATGATCCATCCGGGCTGGTTTCACTATTATTTCTCATAGACTAACGGTCAGGATTTAATTAAACAAAAATGGCAAGACGAATATAATATGCAACAACGTTAATATCAGTTATAAGGCTTAAAGGCATCAATGTAATATTTCAAGATACTCTACAGGTTCTTTTTGTAATGCTTTGAACCGGACGCTGTTCAATAAAGCTCGGTATATTTGAGGCACAGTTTATCAATGGACGACTTCTACTGGCTGTGTGCGAGTAGTGCATGGCAATATTATAATTTATGATCGCCAGATAATCGTTCTGAAATGCTAGGAAAGATTGTACTCTGTAGGAATAAAATAGCACCTGACAAGAACAAAGAACAGTTGAAGAACAGCTTATGTTATTTGTAAGCTTGAAAACTTGTTGGATAAATATTGGCTCAGATTGTGAAAATTATGAAGATTGGCTAGATTCTTAAGAATTGTTTACATACAGGATGTTATAGAAATATTTTGATATCTAACAGCATTTGTGTAATATATAATATTATGGTCAGGTCTCATTTTGCGTATTGAAGCAATGAACATGCTTTGAACAAAAACGAACTACGTTTATCTTTATCCGAGTTCAACATGGTTTTAAACTGGAATACTCGGCTCTAATTTTTATAGGCAGACAAGTTCTTACAAATCAATTGAGTCGTTGAAACATCATAAGTTAAAAGTTGTCTTAACAACTGCAATTTCAATAAATCCTCTTCTCGTTAACAAATCTAAGAAAGTTTACAATTATCCAGTGTAACAAACACAAAAAATTGCATTCCTGGTAACGAAAAGAGGAAAATCATCCCTTGGTAACCAGTGCAAGAAATTATTCCCTTGGAAACAAATCCAAGAATCGTCTCCTTGGTAACAAAAATCGTCTCCTTGGTAACGAATCCAAGAATCGTTTCCTTGGTAACGAATCCAAGAATCGTTTCCTTTGATAACAAATGCAAGAAATTGTCCCCTTGGTACTAAATACAAACACATTTCTTTTTTGTCATGTCCATCGCTACAATCTTGCAGTGATCACCAATCTGGAAAGAAAAAGAAAAACAATTGTATTTTATGCTGTTAACATCATGTTAAGTACATTAACATGGTGTCAATAGTTACTTGATACGCGCTTGTTGCATCAATTGTGCCTAGATTATAACGAGATAATCTTCACAATAAATATTCAATAATAACAAGTTTATTACTAGTGATGCAGCAGTTCTGGGAACTCAACAATCGACTGTTTCTGATGGAGTTTGACAGTTTGAACTTAGTAGTGTTATTCAATACGCTCGTTGGTTCAGTGAATTTATTTGTGCATTATAACCCCAATATATTCACTCTAATAGTGCAGCCAAACAATCCAGACAATCTCAGACATGGTATAACAAAACAAGCATGATCCATCGCCACTACACAAGATCTAACCATGATTCCAGAGATACATGCTAGGGCCACCCTCTCTGGGTATACTTGACCCCAAAGTTTGGACTCCCAAGTCAAAACTGTGGACATATAGATCTGCTTCATGTTTCTAGGATGGCATAGACCAATGTGATTCTTGATCATGTTGATCAAGGATCTTATTACTCGCCGTAGCGAGTCCCTTGACAGTACTACTCTCATCTCTAATCGTATGAAGCTCAGACTCGACTGATATTAATCTTACTCTTATTAATCCTACTTGGATATCATCTTGAATAAAAAAATGCTGGTAATGACAGAAGAGCATTTTCCCTTGAATCTACATGCAATTGTCATGGCCATTGGTTGATTCTAGGTCAAACATCAACCAGTGTCCAATCAACTAACGCTTTCCATCTTTCTGTCCATTATTGGTCAACATTAGGTCATGCGTGAACCAGTTAATCAATTAGGGCTTTACTTAACATAGTCCTTTCAAACACTCTATAATTCATGGCCATGTGTGAACCAGTAGCCAATCAAGAAAGGCATTACTTACCACCATGCTGTCCGTCATTGTTTAATTCTAGGTCACGTGTGAACTAGTACCCAACCAAAGCAAGTCTGTACTTACCATCATCCTGTCCGTCATTAGTTAACTCCAGATAGACGTGTGGATATATTTCTCCCACGGCTTCCAGGAAGACGGGATACGTGCCGGGTGGTTTCATCTCCAGTAAGTCCAGGAACGTTTCCGTGCGTCGGCTCACACTCGTGTCGTTCAGAATCATCTGTTCTTGTTCTGACGTCAGCACGTTCTTTGCTCGCATCGTTGTTGCTATCTTGGCGGCGTCAATCTGAGAGATAAGATACTCGCGGTTTCGATGTAACGTGGCCCACTCGTCGTCCAGCCTTGCGTCACTGGCTACACAACACACACGTGACACGAGTCGTGACGTCATCAAGTAGCTCATGACGTCAATAATTCAATAACTATTTGAACATACATCACGGCCATTCTGAAACTAATTACAATTAAAATTGTTCCTATAAGGATAATGCCTTTCCAGATAATATCCATCTTTTTAACACATTGCTCATTTGTTTTACAATTGTTTTTACTTAACACTATTAACTGTTGTTTAGTGGTACCATATTTATAGTAGCTTATTCAAATTATTCTTAAATTGACGGCTTGTCCAACCAACGTACAACTTAGCCTACACGAGATAAAATGTTGTTAAGCCATAATCAATTAATCTTTTTTCAATGTTCTTATTACTGCTGTGCATGGTCCAACACGCGAACGAACACAGCAAGTCTCATTGTGACCCAGTCTGGAGTCACTGGTTCAAAGTACAATTGAATATTAAATAAATTACTAAATCGCAGTCAAATAAATTTGATTTGACTCTAACAATTAGCACTAAATGCGACTATGTATATGTATATATTTATCGCACAACATGTAGAGAACTATGCAGAACACGTTTAAATTTCAATCAAAGTTTCTAAGCTTAGATTAGAAACTAGACATGCATAACTATTGCTGACCGTACCCAAGCCTCCCGCCATGTCATCGTCATCCCAGTCAGAGAGCAGCAAGAACAAGTGAGGAAACCTCTCCTCTAGGATCTCACAGAAAGCCTGGAACGTCTCTGAACTTTTCTTCTCCATGATGTTCAGGAAGAGCACCATCCTCTCTCGACGTCTTGGATCGCTGAGGATCTTCTTCTCGTCATCTTTGTCGTACATGTCTGGACGTTTGAGAAGTGGAAGGACCTGTAGGACATCGAGGGAACGAACGAGCTCGGGTCGAGCTTTGAGTAGGCGGTCCTTATCTGCGGGCTTCATTTTCTGAACAAAATATGTCATCAGCTGTCACAAATCTGCAAGTTACTTCTTGGAAATTAAATACGACCAGTAACGGCGAAGAGTTAATTATAATATTGAAAAAACCTGATGGCACCAATTTAGAGCAAAAACAGTGTATGAGCTGCGATTAAACTGATTCCCCTGTACACTAGTTGGATGCAGATGCCTCCTATATACTCTAGCACGATTACCTTGAGTGAGAAATTTTCAAATAGACTAGGTTTCACACTAGTAGTTTTAACCTTATTCTATTCGGATTAGATCCGGATAGAAGTTTAGTGTGAAACCACTCTTGCAGACAGTATAGCATCATATCGCAAATGCATCCAAACTGACACAACCTAGCCTCTCAAACGGCATGGAGATCAGGCTTACTGTCAGCATTGACTTCCAGAACTGTCCTCGAAGTTGACCTTGAATTACTTATAATTGTGAATTATATTTCCAATTCTTTCGGATGAAAATTATTTATTTAGTACATTCATTAACTTATAACATTTGATACAAAAAAGGTACAGACAAATTTAGAAATACCACGCCAAGTAATAACCCGTCAGATAGAAATTGTGAATGAATCTTCAATTACGAACGGCTATGATAATCCCCACTGCATAACATAAAGCAATTCCTTCTGTATCAATCATGCAATAACGCGGCTAGAATCATGTGGAATGAGTGAAAAAACACCCTGTGCACATCAAAAGTACAACTCTGTGCACAGCTCTTGTGGACAAAGTCAAGCACCAAGGTCAGTTCTAAAAACTGATAGAATAAATACATAGATATTATTGCGATGTAGTTGCTGCAGATAGCACAAGTAATGCACCGTACGATTAGTATCCCCCTCCCCTCCCTGTTCAGTGCAGCTAAAAGCGGCCTGTGCTGTGTGAAACTCTACTCGCTAATTAACTTTAAATACTATAACTTTCTTCATACTCAATAGAACGCCTAAGTTAAACTGTGTCGGCCTTTGCGTAGTGCTTGCATAGCTTATGAAACTATTGCTTTTGCAAACCGTCTTATCACACTGTAGACTTATACTGACTATAGTCATAGAAGTCCTTTTACTAGTATACAGCATAGGCCATGCACCCATGGGCCATGGATTTTATCCTATTCGTGCAAAATATATCGCAATTAAATTCAGATCTGTAGCTTGTATTCTAAAATGTTATGCTTTTAGCCAAAATACTTTAACTGTAAAAGTTATAACGCTAAACTAACGGTTGTAAAGTAGTCGTCTCCAACAGCTCTGCAGTTTATTATTATTCCTATTACTCATGCAACAATCTGCATGACGTACTCGTTTTCTCTACGATCTGGGCGGAGAATGAATTGATCCCGCCTACTTACACTCAGGTCACGGCTGTAATTCGCTGGATACGTGTGACCTTATTGCTGTACCGGTACCGAGTCGCTGTCTAGACGAATGAATAAGTTCAGTGATGCGTGAAGTGCGTTACTGCTGTGAATGCATAGGCTAGAGCGAGTCTATGAGTGCGCAGGCCTGTGAGTCTACGACACTTGGCAGCCTGGCTAATAGTTGATCTGAGAGGTGAAATTTGTAAGAACATGTTACAGAATAAAATTTATTCTGTATACGTATAATATATAATAATTATGTATAATTTATCTTATATAC
>JAQFYQ010000864.1:0-14969 GCA_034694885.1 Buchholzia appendiculata | reverse complement strand
AAGGTTTGGGAAAGGGTGTTGGTGTACATGCAATGCTGTTGAACCATCACAGTTCAATTATTGTCCAGCAGTATTTCTAGAAATATTTGAAGGTAGCTCTGTTCAAGAAAATGCTTCTAACTGCACGCGAGAAGATGAAACAATACAGACTGAAAATCAAAGCTGATTTTGAGAAGCAAAAGCTTGTAAGGAAAAAGACAAGGAAAGAAAGAAGAAGAAGAAATGCGACATGACCTTATCTCTGAAAAAAGGCCTTACAAAAGAACCGAGAAAGCGTTCAGAAACACAGAGAAAGAAAGCAGATAAAATGATAAAACATGTTCCAATGCTAACAACTCGTCTGAAAGTGGCATTGTGATATCTCCTCAGATTACAGGATGGGCCTAAAGAAGGGCAATGAAATGTCTACCAAAGTCACCTAGAAACAGGAAAGCAATCATTCACAGCCTTGCGGTAGATGTTGGCATCTGTGCTGTGCCTAAGAAACGCCAGCGCACTGACAACGATGACAGCTTTGAGATACATCGTAAGGAAAGAGATTTCAACTTGACTATATCATGGATGTGTCCAGGCTTGAAGGATACTGTTGCATTAAAAGAAAATGAAATTAAGAAAATGGGAACTCAAGTAAACAATCCAGAAAAAGTACTTGTTAACGACACTCAAGGAGGCATGTGCTATCTATAAAGAAGAGAATGCTGATCACTCAGTTTGCTTCTCTAAATTTGCCGAGTTGCGACCTGCACAAGTTTTACTGCAATCAGCCATACCAGAAATCTTGTGTCTCTGCAGATATCATGAGAACGTTCGACTTCTTCTGCAAACAAGGCTGGAATGGACAATTGGACATATCAACATTTTTCAGAAAATTCATCGGGCAGATTGTTTGCGATCAGAATAGTGCTGACTGCATGGCTAGAAAGTGTGACAATTGGAACAGCTTCCAGAGCCACAAATGGACAGAAGAGACTTAATATCCTTCTCAGTTTCTCTAACAAAATATATTTGATCACATTGATCAACTGAGTATACATTTCTTGAAATTGAACCATCATCGATGTATAATTGTACGGATAATGTCTATAACTGTACAAGCAGCCCTGGGTGCTAATAAAGAAGATATTAGTGCTTAAATGAATGATTACTTAACTTATACTAGTAAAACACTACATTTCCTAAACACACTGTAACTCAAAGAAATACTGTTGCATTCATTTGTGCATTAGTTTCACAGAGCGTAATTCCGTTACCGCACCGTAATTCCGTTACCGTCGATTTAAAATTCACAACAAAATTATTTATTCATTAATCAGAAATCTTTTCTGTCACATAGTCACCTGACATGTGAACTATATTTAAGTAATAAATTCAGAACAATCTTGCTGTAAAATTCAATAAATTTTCCAATGCAGTACTAGTACCCAAAAGTCATGTCCTTTTTACGTAATTCCGTTACCATGACTTTAGATGACTCTAGTGTCAGTTCTAAAAGTAACATCCACTCAAAATTGGCTCAATTTAAACGTTACATCATATAGAACATCCAAGATAAATATTAAGAACATGAGCCCTACAAGGAATGAGAAAAATTAAAAATAGGAATCAAAATTTTATTGAAACGTAATTCCGTTACCACGGAATTGCCCAGATCAGTCATGTCTACGGGTAGATCAGTCAGGTCTATGGGTAGATCAGTCATGTCTACGGGTAGATCAGTCAGGTCTACGGGTAGATCAGTCAAGTCTACGGGTCTCAGTCAATCAGATTGAACAGTCCACGGTTTCTATAAATGTGTGCAAAACACTTCCTCACCTACAAATCATAACTGTTTTCAATTCAAGATATAAATTTTATATTTTAAAGTAACCAAAAGGTAAGTTGCTTAGAAATATTCTCATCTACTTAAGAGTGAACCACTGCACTGTTGTCATGCATAGAAATCAATACGAAACGTCAAGTCTTCTCCGATCACAAACATTTTACTTTCCCCTAAACTGGAAGAGCTTACCTCAGATTCTTTTGGTCCTTCCAAACGTCCACACGTGAGGCGCTGGATATCGTAGTCACAATGCTCAGTAAACTTGGATATCAGTCGATAATCACTGAATATAATGTTTTTCATGCGTTTCAGAAAGGAACGACAGTTGATGTTAGTGACATTATGAAGATGTTCAATGAGACACGGTATTAGCATTCCTTTGCCATTGTCTCCTTGACATTCTGAAATCTTTACAAATCAGAACAATAATTAAGACTAAGTTTACATCACAGTTTCATTATGAAGACAAAACAGCTGTCAACTAACACTATGTTTTTGGCACAAAAAGCAGCAACAATAAGACAACTGCTAATAATTTCAATGGCTACATTTCTGCCTCTTGTTTGATCGATCATAAAGCACATACAGTTTCTCAACACACTTTAAACTAATTAGCATAAATTGATATTGGCTTTGTAATCATCAAAACAAAGCCCATATCACTACATAAATTATGAAGTCATCAAATTTCACCGCAAAAGCTTCCATTAGTATGATTATTTATTCTGTATTTAATCAAACTTACAAACACCGCTGTTAATTCAGAAGTAATCACAACTTTTCACAAACCATCTGAATAACACGGCACAAAAAATTAGCTAATTCATTTAGACATGAATGTCATATAACTACTAACTAATAACAACATTGGAAACTTTCAAATAGAATACTGCTACTTCGTCGCGAAATGATCACCTTGTCAATAGAAGATGCACAGACTTCAAACGCAGCAGAATCAAATCTTTGATCCATCGTCAGATTTTTCTTATAGCTCCATAAAATCTGAACATTTCGTCACAAGCATACAGATACAAAAACAGTTCAAAATTAATTATTTATACTAAATTCTATGCCAACTTTTGTTACAATCTTCGTTAATTTTTACACAATGCTTATAGTGCAGCGCAAAAATTCTAATTCAGCAAAAAATTTATAGATTCAGGTACAGCACTTAGTATTTACAGCAGTAAACGAATACATCAATTGTTTCACAATAACAGAGAACAGTCCTCAAGAGTTGAAGTTAGATGATACGATGGATACCTACGGTGTTTTAGTCTGTAAAAGGTTTGCAGCTCTGCTTGAAAACCTGTAGGATCTATGACAGTGAAATCTACTGCACAAACTTATGCAGTACAGTATACAATTACAGTAGAATCAAATCTTAGATCAGTCATCAGATTCTTCCTATACCTAGAAAACCTATGATCGTTGAACAGACAAGCTAAACTGAGAAATTAGAGCGCACAGAGATGAAAGCAGTTGCAATGCCATGTCTCGAGTCATCGAGGGATAAAAAGACAAAAAAACACTGAATAGTATGAATCTAGAATCGATCAAAATTGCAATAATAAGGAGCAGAAAAACACTAAAGTCATTTGACAATATATAACAGAAGACACAAATGATGGATTACGTCCCCTACAGAGGTGCATAAATTTAAAAGTTGTAAGAAAAAATGTAGTTATCATAAGCGCACACTGATTTCAGTCATGGTGGACAGTTACATGTATACCTATAATTCTGTTAATTTCAATGATTATTGAGCACTACTATTAAGTACTACTTACATGTTGGCATGGTTCACTGACTTCATCCTCCTATATAATAGAATTTGTAAACACAAGTTAATTCTCGCAATTTGTACATCAGCAAATGACAGCCACTCACAGAATCACTCACAACCATAGGAAAAGCAAATATATCAAAAGACTATGTGCCGACTGTCTAGACAGAGAGCCGACTATGTGCCGACTGTCTAGACAGAGAGCCGACTATGTGCCGACTGTCTAAACAGAGAGCCGACTATGTGCCGACTGTCTAAACAGAGAGCCGACTATGTGCCGACTGTCTAGACAGAGAGCCGACTATGCGCCGACTGTCTAGACAGAGAGCCGACCATGTACCGACTGTCCAGACAATGAGCTGACTATGCGCCGATTGCCCCGGCCAGAATTATGTTTTTTTTGTTGGTTAAGCACAATAGATCAACGAAAATTCAAGTCTCATTCGCCCGTCCCGAGGTAGAGCTAGGTATCGTTACAATGTAGGGTTTGATTGAGCTCGGCGATAAACAGGGTTAAATTGGTTGTCAAAAAGTTAGGATTATGCTAATAGTTGATGACCAGAGCAGTTTTATGCATAGTCGAACCAATCGGCGCACAAAATAGCAACACCCTCGGATGTACCAAAACACCTGTATGCACAACCTATCATAGATTCTTAGCTCATTACCAAACCTAAATGCAAATGTTAAAATACACCAAGCGTTGTTAATCTGGTTTGACATTAATCACAGCTTTCATTCATTCATAGGACTAAAATAAAACTCTACTTCCATTTTAATTAAGGCTAATAACACTTGGTAATAATACCGTTCCAAATTACAAAATAACAAATATGGTACACAAGAAAAATGAAAAAGGGCCTAAAGAAAGATTACTTTTGCACACCACATGAATGACACATGGGTTACAAACAGAACATGATATGTTACATTATGATATATGATGATCATGTTACATGAGCAGAACATTAAATTAAAAGCATGCGCATGTCAAGTGAATGATGAAAATGTATCTGAAACTTCATTCCTCCTCTTCTCTTGCAAAATTTCAAACCTGCACAGAAAGTAAAATACTTACCAATCTCTCGCTTTGAAGGCATTCCAATACTGCAAAGTTATTTCGTGTTGGTAATTTACGACAGAAACGCTCCACATCCACGCTACATTCCGGTGTGTCTGCTAGTTTCATCAGCGTTGAGGACTCCTTCCTATCGGGTCGCTGCTCCAAGGGACTGGACAGCTTCTTACGACTGGACGCGCCGGCATCGTCGGGTTGGGACGACTTGCCCCCATGGATTTGCTCGACATGTCCCCTTTGTTGTACAACTGGAATCCTTTCGTCCGGTGACCTCAGGGACTTTACTACTTAGCAGCATAATCCGAGTAGAATTAGGCAAAATAGAAAAATATTTCTATTTAGAACTATTCCAAACCTCACAGCTGTTTCGGCCATTTTAAAAGCAATTCATTTTACTTTTTCTTTTTGATTCGCCTGGTATTTCAGAATTCCTGTCCGAATCTGTGATGAACGCCTCTTCGTCATTGAAGTTAAAAGATTTGATTCTCGTGCTTTAACTCAATGTGCGTAATATTTACGACACGATACGATAATATCATTGATGAAAATCAAGTATGACCACACCCATGTTTCACTCGGAGTGATTTCTCAGCAAATGCTGAGAAATGCTCGAGACATTATTATCTCACTTTTGTATATTCTCAATAGTTAAAAAATGTGCATTAAAATGTTTTATAATATAATTCGTCTGTATGTCTTGCAGTGATGTAGCCAAGGCATTTTTCTCAAGGCAAGGCCAAGGCATTCGTTTTCAAGGCCAAGGCGAGGCTTAAGGCATTTGGAAAATTGGTCAAGGCAATTAATTAAGGCAGTAGAGTGCCTCAAGGCAGCCTCAAGGCATGAAATAAAGGCATACAAAAAGGCATCTTTTCCAAGGCAATTTTTCTTCAAGGCAAGGCAAGGCATTTGGTAAATTTTTTAATTAGGCAAGGCAAGGCAGTAATTATAAGTGCCTCAAGGCATGCAGCCTTGAGGCCTTGGCCTTGGCCTTGGCCTTGAGACATCAAGGCCAAGGACTGCATCACTGATGTCTTGTATAGCTTATTATTATATTATTTGTATATTGCATGCTTTATAATTCGTTCATAAAATACATTCAACTGAATGAAGGATTAACTTGCCAGTCAAAAATTAGCTAAACGAGGTTTCAAACCACTTATATAAAATTGGCCATATTAAAGCGCCATTTCATTTGGAAAGCTTAATATAAGGCCAATTTATTAAAGCAACGTGATATGGAATATGCCTACTTAATTACAGGCCAATACAGGGGCGCCGTATTGTGTTCGACTGAAAATGAAGACGCTAATTTTTGTGTTTTGACATTCACGCAAATTTTAACCAATTTGAAATTAAATATCACCAAGGTAGATAGTTTACTTTGCAACGTTTATTGAATTGTGTTCAAATATTATGTTATTGAATTGTGTTCATTAATGTTAATTGTGACTTGATTAACTTATGTATTGAATTTAAATTCAGCATATATAGTGGACGAAAGTTAAAAAAAATACAGTGCACTTTTTGTGGCCACGGCACAGGATCGACCAGCGTACATCAGAATTAACTCATTCATGCATTCAATCATTCACACGGGGTTTCCTACGTCGCCTGCACACTCACGACTGCTGTGGCGGGCCCTATTAGCATCACCAGCACCATAGTCCAGTGCATGGCTTGCTAGTACAATACATTTTACTTATAGGCCCCTAAGCTTATCCCATGCCCACTGTGACCATGCACCCTAACTATACAATATAATCCTGGCCTATTTATGCAGAGACGACGTTTGATCTATTGAAAACGGTGTGCAATGTAAAAAAAATCAAATTAATTTGTATAATATTATGCTGCATGCACAATGATACACAAGGCGTACAGGTGAAATCGTGAATAAATAATTAAATGTGAGCGTACGCTGAGCTTTTGTTCATTATTACACTATTTGCAGAGTGCATCGAAAGTAATGGTTACTGCCACGCCATCTGGCGGAAGCATTTTAAATGCAGAATTTATATTTTAAGCCAAACATTACAATATTAACAGTTGGGCCATCTATGGAATGAATGTAAATTATTATTATTTTTTCGCTTTGCCTTCTATCGAGTGCATTTAAATCAATTATCACCGCTACGCCATCTGTCGAATGCTAGTAAATTAATTTTGATTATTGATCTAGGCCTAGCCGTCGTATGCACATATGACGAGGGATGGGCGGAAGCATCCATTTTAAGGCTACATTAATGATTAGCCCAATTCTTCGCCTTTTAGCTCCTATTCTTAGCATTACATGGGGAAGATTGTCTATACTTAGCTCCCAAAAATTTAATTACCATACAGATTTCATTTAATTCAAAAATCGATCTAGAAAGCAAAATTATTCAATGGGAGAACTTAACAAACAGTGCTGACATTGTGGGAGGGGAGAGAAAAGATAATTTCGCCCACCCCCATCACTACGATTGGGGGTGGGTGGGTGGGGGGTAGTAGTAACTTTATTTCTAACAATTTTCAACAAACTATCGGGCTATTCGCCTTCATTCTGCTATCACATAAGTATATTTATTCATTTGTAAATGGGGGCAAATAATTATTATCAATAATTAAGCAAAAACAATAAAAAATGATTACAGAAAATAATAAAAATTAAGCTGTATTTGACAATGTAAAAATGAATATGAACTCATTACATAGTTTATTTCAGCTATCTTTGGCTACTGTTGGGTCGATCTACAAATTTTTTACAAGCCTTTTAAATTCTTGAGGCTAACCCCCTCAGTTTTGGCGCCTAGGCATCTGTATGGTGTTGTACTAGTCACAGCTGTGACAGCTGCAACTCTCCATCGACTAATAGTGCCAGATCACTTTCTCAACAAGGTGAGCTACGAGATTGTTGGCGCTAGGAAACGTATCCAAACGCTAATTAAAAATGCAGTTAAATCCCAACATTTCAACTTAGTGCAGTAATACGTCGTTGAGCAAACCAAGCACACATTAATATAATTTTTGTATCCTGTATATGAAAATGTAAATGAAAATGTATGTATATGCAAAGATGAAGGAATAAATTTTTATGATAAGCCACTGAAAAGAAAATCTATATCAAAATAGATGACGACGATGATAATGTTGGAGGGAATTTGACAAATGGCAGTTATGCTACTGATGCGCACAAAATGTACGCTCTTTTGTCGATCATGTATTCATCAACTGCCTGCCATCATCTTGAACATGTGAATAGACAGTTTGTGATAAACAGGATTAGATTATAAAATCTGTTAAAATTAATGGCATTAAGTGAGGTAATTCTTATGCAGAGAAAAGAATTCAATTTAGTACTTAATGTTTATTTATGCTCACTTAATTGCAAACCAGGACTGCAATATAAGTTTCTTTGCAGAATACGATCATTTATTACGTTGAACGCAGTTCACACAAGCACACTTTAACAAATATACATGCATGTAAAATATAAATGAACAGATCAATCTATGGTCAATTACTCAAATGGCTGTTTACGATCAAACGTTATTCAAATTTATACCACCAGAACTATCAGTCATAAAATTTCTATAGTAGTAGCTAAAGATAGCGAGTTGTTCAAATATTTGATCTGTCATGAAAAAATTACATTTTGATCAGCACAGCAAACACGGTGTATAAATTGCACTGAACAATTATTATTCATTAATAGACAGAGAACTTTCTAATATTCACTTCAGCGAACATATATATATATTTTTGCAGTACTATTTATTAAAGTACTTCTATTGCATTATTAAAGCAATTAATGCACTTCAATAAATCAGCATTTTTACATACGCAAAGTAATTTAATAGCAATATTAAAGAAATATCTTACAAAATTCAAGAGCAAGATATTTACACGTGTCAAACTATTAAATTAAATAGTATAAATTGTATTATCATTTAACTTAATTATGAATAAGAAACAAAGTTAATTTGTTAGTTAACAAAAAAAGCTATAAAATAAAGCAGTTTTTAACTTTTTACCTTAAACCTAAACGCCTCAACCATCCATAAATGACATCTATCTTATGGTACAAACAACAATTACAAATCATACATATTAGAAATACAGTAATCATACACTGAAAATAACTGCAATGATTATTTATTCATATTCATCATAATTATCAATACCATCATAAGCATCATCATCATTATCATCAATGGCCTTATGAGCCATTGGTCATTTCCAGATGAAAGTCGGATTAGGATGACTGCTAAATATCTGGTCAACATAAGGTACAGGTGAGATGGTCTTAACAACTTTGTTAACACACTTCAGTGTTTTATACAACAATCCTAGTCAAACAGACAATAGGTAGGTATTCAATCAGAAATGCAATATGGTAAAGTGAACAACCCAGAAACGATTCATTTAATGGTGATGTCACAAATATTTTCACTTGCTAGTAAATAACATTCCATGCATACTAAATTTAAGGAGACCAATATGACAGTAGATTGTATATGCATAACTATTTCTCGACACAAGGCTGTCCAAACGTACAATAATTGGGGGGTGATGATCATGATGATCAATGATCATTATCATAAACATTTTATGCAAGCTTTTTTAAGTTTTTTTTTTGAGTTAGACAACTCCAAAAATGGAAATGTTCTCTTTACAATTACAATCATGCACTTCCTCATCACTCAGGTTCAATTTCTCCATATCTGATCGCACACTCTCCACCGAAGTCCTTCTGCCTTTGCCATTCCACATCCGGGAACTGGCATGATGATGACACAATCATCAAACATATTTTACTACACACATTCCCCACATAACATATGTGCACTAACTGCACTAACAACATTTACTAAACGCCAACAGATAATGAAATTTTATGACAAACATGGATTCAGAGCAAACTTAAGGAAATGAGAGGTCGATGATAAATCTAGTGCAAAACCAATTTGCAAGCATTTGTATTCAAGAACTAGATACAATACTGGCAATATTGAAAGATATCAAGTTAAAAACCGCAGCAACCGTGAAGAAGATTTAAGCTTAGTACACTGATGCCGGCATCAGGAAGGGCATCCGGCTGTAAAACTCTGCTTCAATACAAAAATCTAACATCGAAATGCATATACTTTGCAGAGTTCACTCGTAGTGTGCATGCTTTCGGACAACTTCCTTCTAAAAATGAAGGACAGTATCTTGGTAATTAATATCCAACCGAATTTAACTATCCCTAGCGCTAATTGTGGACATGGCCGGGCCGAACGATAAATTATGAAGATGATGATGACAGCAGAAGAATGCCGGTCAGTAAGAACAAAAAAACACAAAAGAATTTCATTTTGATCTGCGACTGTTATTCACAAGGACTTGGCTCTTAAAATAAATAAAGCTAACTAAGCATCATGTATAGAAATATCACAAATCGACTTTGATCAAACACAAACACACATAATACACAGTACACTTACAATTTTACTACAAGTACACGATATTAATACAATTATATCGCTGACACACAATTTTGAGACAAACACATACACAAGATTATCACTGTAACAGAGACAAAGCTGCACTGTTATACAGATAACGCTCGGACTCCACAAAATTCACCTGAATCGAAAATATCACCGTTTTGTATACTGTCATATAAACAAAGATAGCTATATGTTTCACTTGCACACACAAACACATACCAATGGGTGCTAATGATTACAAGTCAACTTCAGGGTAAAAGGGTCAATTTCGAAGGTAGTCCTATCGGGAAGAAGGTTAATTAAAACGACGATTCAAACATTTTCCTCAAACTTTCCGTTTCTTCATAGGTGTTAAACTTATGACAGAATCTCGTATGACAATTTTGTTTTTACAGAATCAGACAATTTATTACCAGAAAACTTGTTGCTGAAGAAATAAAATTGTATCCGTATTCTGTACACTGCTGGTTCAGGCCTATCAGAAGTTCTGTACACTGCTGGTTCAGGCCTATCAGAAGTTCTGTACACTGCTGGTTCAGGCTTATCAGAAGTTCTGTACACTGCTGGTTCAGGCTTATCAGAAGCTCCATAAATGCAGCATAATTGCATTCACGCATGTTTTCAAACATCACTGATTGGGTAGTTTGATATGATCAATGATACTTACCAATCAAAGCTCAAGTCATAAAGCTCTTTGTATACAATAAAGCAACGATTCCCTGCCCATCCTATTACAAACCCATCTGTTTAAATTGACATTACGCAAGCAAATACAGATGCACTTTTCCATGGCATTGGATGTCTTTTGAATGGATCACAGAATAATACAGAATTAAACATAGAATCATCATTGACTAAAAAATCAAAACTCCCTGCCACACATGATCGTTATTACAAATATTACAAAATCTGTACCCAAAGTTGCAGTAAGCTCTATACAGAATCATCTGTTACTATACTGTTTGACGAATAAATAAAGTTCTGAGCAAGAGACAATAGGTCAAAGATCAACACGAGGCCTGTAGACAAGCTGTAGCGGTTCATCCTGTGCACAAAAAACGACACAAAATCTTTGTAATAAAGTAAGTAACAAGACATTCAGGTAATGTTATAACCAATTCACAGCAATACAATAATAGATAATAGATAATATAACACATTCGAAATATATTCAAAGATGACTGCACAACAACTGTCATTCAAATAAATAATATTAAATTACTTAATAATAAAAGAACTTCAAAAGCTTGAATAAAGTTTGATAATTATTAACAGACATGACAGGCTTAACTTCATGCACACAATTCAAAAATGAGGTGCCATTATTTATATATAAAAATTTATTATGCATTGCTTGTTTTTAATTACGATTATAACCATGGAATGAACAAACAGTTAAACACTTCCCCGCAAAAGTTCAGACAAGACAACTAACAAACTTTTGCTAGAATAACAAAGGCAAACACTATTATTGCTACAATTCTGCAAGTCAGATAGAGTAAAAAGTATAACAGATATATGCGCTAATGTGTGTCTATCCCATTGCAAAGTAAAATCTGTCGAAGAGAACGCAAAGAGGCAAACCAAATACCTTGTTCCTCCAACGTGTAACCAGGATGAATTTCAGAGTGTGATCCTTGCCAAGCACTTCTGTATTGCAAAGCACATCAACCTAACAAAAGATAGCACAGAACTTCCAGCAAATGTTCACTAACATAAATATATAATATAGTCAATTTACAACTAAAATGTTTGCATTATTATCACAAGCTATTTTATTTATTTTGCTACATTTACAAAAATTATCAACTACTAAGAAATAAATTTACAATAGTGCTCAGCAAAATATAAATAATCCAGCTAAACGTTTCAGAAGACAAAATCTAGAATTAAATATAGTGGAGTAATGTGAAAACTTGCGCCACGTTGCACTATTCACATTCACACCTAATTATACTAAATAGAGCGCCAATGGACTAGATTGTCAATTAACGAATAGAGGTAAAAAACTTAGTTTTTTTTCTACGTCTAGCTAATATTACCGAATTAGTGAAATGGCGCAATTACCATTCTCCTTATTCATTCATAAAGGCACAATAATTTGCATATGCTATATAATATTAATAAAGATAAACAACAAAAATTATCAAAACGCTGATACAAACCTAGGCAATGACACATTTCTATGCACACAAAAACTAGTATTGCATTCATACGCCTCATAATATACAATCAAGAACCTGAAAGTCCGTGGCGATTACATTTGCTTCTACAATAATATTACTTAGTTCATCAATTATACGTTAAAAAATCGCAGTCAAAACATCTAAGCTACAACACACTGCGTTATGTGATTTGATACTTGAATCAGATACGTACACAAGCTGTTCTGCATCAAATTACAAGCAAATTTTCAAGCTTCACAGCTAAATTACTCTTACATCTCGAAATCGCTGGATATCCATGAAAAGTTTTAAGGCTAGGAACTTCTTGAGATGTGTAATTGTTGTCTGCACAGAGCACCTATAATCACACAACAACAAAAAATCAAAATTTCATGCATGGAAACATCTATATGCCAACTATAAATTAAACCCTAATTGTGTTGATAACCGAGTTCACAAATATAGATGGAGGATGAAGTAAATAAAGCAGATACGTCCCACAAAACAAATTCAAATAGAAGAAATAATGATTTGTTTGCACTTTATGATCTAGAGAAATCCATATTATTGCTAATTACGGGATAATATTCTGGATAATTACACAACATCACAGCAGACCAGCTAAAGAAATATGCATACAACGATATACAGTTAAATCAATTTACTGATTCTCATTATTATTGGCTGACCGAGTTTCCAAATTCATCAGAACCTGTCACAACAAACTTTTAATTCATCTTACAATTCAATCAATTGTATACACTATGCAAGCAATTTTTTATATTAGTACACCAATAATTATTTTAAAAAATTCAAAGTTTATCATCAACTATTAATAATTTTAACAAATTTACAAAAATAACAACTAAACGATAATAATTCTTTGATCAAATACTTGCAAAATTTTATCAATAATCTTAGAAGTTTTACCGAATTCTCATCTATTTTTAAAAAAATCTTAAAATAATGCTGATAATTCATTCTTTCTATTCCATGCCAATTAAGTCTATGGTGAATATATTACAACCATGTTATTATTCGATCAAACATCATCACAAAAATTTCAAAATTTCACAAACATATTTCCAACTGAGTTACTATTTTTAATAACAAAGACAAGTGTAATTCCTTGCAGCACCAACAGCGTACCTGATGTATTTGCGTTCGAGCGCCTTGAGCTGATCGTCCGCGCAGTCGAGGCTCACGTTTACCTGCTCATCAGACATGTGATAATCCTCATTACCTTTCTGACCAGATTCCTCATTCTTCTGAGACGACTGTACACCACCGCTCGATGGCACAGCAGCCGTGTTCTCCTTCTCTTCGGTAACTTACGGAGAAAACAAGAATCACACACGCTGAACAATCTGCAACTTTAACTTACGGAGAAAACAAGAATCACACACGCTGAACAATCTGCAACTTAATGTAACGATCGGTTTATGTACTAATGATACTCGATAATTATCTTTACTTTACTTTGTTCATACAACTTAAAAACTATACTTGCCATTTACCTAACCAAAAAAATCTGTACAAGGCTTAATCTAGCTCAATTTTTGTCCTGAGGTGCTTAATTCGGTTGGGACAATGAGATTGGCATTCTTGCAAGAGTAAGAAATGGTGTAATCATTTGTAGTCACGAAAAAAGTGTGTGAAGGCCTGGATATTCAAAGGACATCAGGCAAAAGTTGCTGACTTTTTGGCCCGGTGGGAGCAAGCAATGGGCAACAACTGAAATGAAGCGTTTGGGAATGGAGCATTTAAGGCGCGGGTTTTCTTTATCCGGTCTTTCAGCCTGGAATAGCCTATCGTTTGACCCCCCCTTGAGGCAGCGACATTAGGCATCTTCAAGTCCAAGCTCAAGATGGAACTCTTCTCATTATCATATGCCTGTCGACGCTAGTGTGTCATGTGTTTTGACAACAGTGTTCTGCAAGTTGTCCTGATAATTACTATTATTATAACATGAACCACTTATTAAGAAGACGAAAAGAAAAAAGAAGAACACCAATGCGACACATAACACTGATCCCTATCTAGATCAGCATTTCAACGTTACAACTGTTCTTTTACGATAAAGACTTGTAGAAATTCTGCAGAATGACTAACTTATAATGGAATTACAATGGAATGACAAAAACAATAACAAGCCCATTTACCTCAAATTCAATATAATGAGAGCACTAAAATAAGCTTACCTGATATGGACCTAGGCAGAGGCAATCCTCGTTTCTTATAGAACTCTTCAACTCGCTTGCACTCATCTGAATAACCAAACAAATCAGTAAGCATCTTGGTACACTATGGCAAAATTAAACAAACACGAAAAAACAGCACAAAGTGTATCCTACTGTCAAATAAATAGAAAAGAAGAAAACACAAATAGAAAGTGCATACTAGTTTTATATAAATAGAAAAGAAGAAAACACAAGTAGAAAGCAAATATCCTACTTATGTATAGACAGAACATAGAAAACACGCGTAGAAAATGTATCCTACTTTCATATAGATAGAACAAAGAGTAAACACGAGTAGAAAGTGTCTCCTACTTTTATATAAATAGAACAAAGAGCAGGGTTGTTAATATCGAGTATCGGTAACGCTACCGATACTATCGGCGATACTTTTAAAGTATCGGTTCAAGTAT
>JAQFYQ010000863.1:0-14981 GCA_034694885.1 Buchholzia appendiculata | reverse complement strand
GTGACGTACAAGGGGGGAGGGGGGGGGTCAAAAATGCCCAAAAACTGCGTGACGTCATATTTGAACGACCCCTAATCAAAAATTAACATTAACGTCCTGGAAATTTTTGCTGGACATTAACGCGGCAATCCAGAATTGTAGATGAAATCGTAACTACAGTTTTGGGAATCGGTCGAGATTTAGTAAATAGGCCTACACGAACGTCCTGGAGAATCAGAAATGTAAACAAGGCCTTGAAAGTACCAAAACTAATTACCAACACTGTACAGTTTACAAGTTATTTTTTAAATTTATCTTACATGATTCGAGCAGCACATAATCATAAATCGTTTACACTCATAAGACTACATGCAATTAATGTTTAGTAATGTATTTAACAAAACAATAATGCACTACATGTAGTAAGTATATCTTGTTTTAAAATTGAAAGTCTTTCCCAATGCCTACGCTGCGAGTTAATTATTTCTCGGTACTGAGTCGTTACTTAGTCATAATGTACTCATTGTTCGTGGTGTTTGGGTGTAGGCCTAGACTAATTATAGGTGCGACTAAAAGTACGACGTAGTTAGGCCTGTATTGTAATCCTGAAGGTACGACTAAATACGAAACAAATCTGAATAACTAGATCTTTGAACTAGACGCACGTTTCGTAGCAGAATCGACAGATTTACAGGGAAATTGTGGAGTTATAGGTACGGCGTGACGACAGCAGCTGATCATTTAAGACAAGGATTACATTGCGTATTGAATGTAGGATGCTGTTTGAAGATCTTCCTGATGAGTAATTAGGTGAGAGCTTGTTACTAGTTAATCAACGTACGAAAATAAAATCTGTCATCTACTTTTTTGTAATGATGTATGAAGCCAGAAATAAATAATGTCATGTCATTGTTGTCAGTCAGTTGATTCAGTAATAACCAGAGAGGGTTCCCAGTTCTGTTTTTAGACACCAATACAATTTAATGATTTACGATGCACCCTTCAAGCCGTGGTGAAAGTATAAAATTTGACGTATGGCGGTATGGGATCTCTTTTGTGCTACTGTCAAAAAAGCAGGGTTTCATTCTACTATTAAAAGTAAGGTCTGTGTGGTATTGACGCGAGAGATGGCGTATTAGAACACGCTACGATTACTTGATACGCATAAAATATACTGAGAATCACGTTATGCGTTGCGTCTAAGATATGATAAGAAACTTTGCATGTATTATATTATTCCGAGTTTCGGCTGTCCATATTTATAATTCTTACAACCGATAGTTGTTTTTCAGAATGTTAGATAATCTGCACCGTAATGAGTCATAATGGTGTCTAATAATGTAATTCTAACAGTCATAATGGTGTCTAATAATTTATCGTATACAGTGACATTGATACAAGACTTCTAGTAATTGATTTGCTACAGTTAGATGATCTGCTGTAGGAATTGGTCACATGGAATAATTAATAGCTGTGTTGTATATTCAACTGACATTAAAACGTTTAGATAACATTTATAGGTAGGTTCGCATGATGGACCTCACTTGTAGATTAGCCTATTTGTTGGAAACATTTGACCTTCGTGTTCAGCAGATCAGTTTTCTTTAATTGTGACCATTGTAGTTGAAGCAATTTAAGAACTTGAATAATAATCATAATAATACGTAAACTTTCATGTGTGGGAACACTCCAATTGGAGGCAAGACGGTAGGTATTTATGTCTCAATTAATGGGCAATCCAATCGTCCTCATCATCATCGTCGTTCATGTCTCGTCATTGTTCTCGTCATCAGTATTATCATCATCGTCGTCTTCATCGTCATCATCATCATCATCATCGTCATCATCATCAGCATCGTTTTATCTGAAACAGAATCATTCACATACAGTGTATTTTTCACAATACTTGCTCGCATACATTTATAACTGTGTTTATGACTACCAGAGAAATCCAGTGCATGACCAAATCTAGCACCAAATTTGTAACCTCGGACGATGCACCTTCGAGTGTATCAAGAGCGGGCTAGGTAGCTTTTTTTATTATCAATAACACGAGTAAGCAAGTGGTAATGAATAAAAAGCAGTTAATTGTATGAGTTCTTTTACATTTTGATGCCTGTAGGCTGTATTTAAAAACGCAAACTGATTGCAAGATTATTCCAAGTGATAGTGATTATGGAGTAGTTATATTTTTTTGTATTGAAGTATTTTCTCAGAATGATTGATCGTGTTATTTGCTGTTTCTGTTGTGTAGAAAGTGTAATGAGGATGAGGTTATACATCACAGCTAATCACATCACTACCGAGCTGGTCGATGTCACGCTACGGGATGGTTATATTCCTAGCCTGTCCGATCACGTTACCTCCGACCAATCGGATGCTTGCACCCTCGAGCCGGCCATCTGGTTCAAGGTCATGGTCATCGATGCCTTGTGCATAGATTGCACTAAGAGGGTAAATATTTACAAGTATTTAGTGTGATAAATTTCCAACATACACGTGGTTATGCAGAAGTTACTCTGTATACTATTACATGTCGTGTTGATAGTAGGCTTAGCTGTGTCATTAATCAAATTTGATATATCTGAAGTAAATGGCAAAGACATTTTAACAGCACAGTTTCTAAGTTCTGGTGCTTTCTTGTGAAATTTTTATGTATTGTTTATCATGATGCATTTAAAATGAATGGTTTTTTTTTGTGTGCAAAATATTGTTTAAACTCTCAGATCTAAAGTTTGTAAATTGTTTTTAAGCTGAAATTCAGTGATAATTAATTAAGCCTAGTTTGGAGTATGGCACGATTGAGCAATTTGATTTAAGATGACTTTAGATATAACTGTAGCTGATTTGTGTATGTTTCTTCCCAATACATGACTTTACTGGCATATAACGTTTAGATCAATTGTTTATTGTATGCCATAAGCCTGCCTAAATCAGTTGACTAATTTCATTTATTTTCCATACGTAAATATTTTAAAATTGATTAAGTTATTAATGCCCGCAGGTATAACGTGCATTTTACTTGATGCATTATATTTATATACGATGTATTATAATTCCTTAGAGCAGCTGAGAACTAAGCCACATAATCCAGGCCTGGCAGTGTTATCGACTCTGCCAGGCCTGGATTTGTGAACGCTCTGTCGCCCCTGTTACCAAGCTGCATAAGTGGGTAGTAGCTGTGAAAGTTTGGATAGTAAACTGTTGTGTTTGCATAGCACACAGGCCCCGGTTAGGTGAACCTTGAGTCAAACTTGGGGCTGTGGTAGTAGAACAGTGCCTGACGGTCATCTTTCCGCAAGACAAATACTTTACTTTATGGTATTGTATTATAAATAGCACAATGGGTGACATAATGCATATTATACATGGCATCATGCATGAGATGTGAATAGCATGATAGGATCATCGGTTTTTAATATATATGTTATTATATTTATTGTGTTGATTTGTTGATTGCAGGTGATTAGCTGGAACTTTGATGAAACTGAACTACACAACACGTTGCGAGTGTCCAATAAAGAGGACAGTGGTATCGATGCAGACAAGCTGCACAATACTCCTTCAGTTGAGCTTCCGATGACATTCAAACGTACCGACAGCGGTATCGACAGCAGTGAAGATAAAAGTGATTACTCCAATTCTCAGAAATGTGTCACGCCTGCTTTGCCCGACCAGGATTCTGTGAGCAAGGATTTCTGTGATGCTTCTAATCACGATCCTGGTTTGAATGATGACGATGATACGACGCTCGGCAGCTTGAGCGGTAGTAACGACATGTCTGATATGGACTCAAATACTCTACGGCCTGGAGAAAGGGAACAAACGAATGAATTGAAGTTTAAGAATCATTTGTCGCAGTCTGTGTACGGAGACGACGTCACGTTGTGTGGATTGGACAACGATCTTGACGAAGTATTCGACCGACTTTCCTCTTGCCTCGTCCAATACAAGGACGACGTGATAAAGACGGAAGAGTTTCACAAAGAGGTAAAGAGCGTCCTGCATCTGTCCGTCTTACCACGTATTAAGCTAACCGTGGATAACATCTCGGCTATTCGTCGCAATTTCGACAAGCAGGAATCTCTGCTCGCCATTCTTGACGAAGAGATACACGCGCGAAGTCGGAGGTACGAGGAAGTGAAGAGAGCGTTGAAGAAACAGCGTGAACGTTTTGTGAGCGAGCTGATTGCGGACGAACACGTTCCGTCGTATCCCAACGAACTCATCCGACTGCTCGATGCTGATCTCGCCACGGATATCAAGAAAGCCTCGTATGAACTCGAGCGAGCGCAATCCATCGTTGACGACGTCAAGACGAAGAGGGATTCGTTGACGCAGGTGGATGACTTGAATCAGAGTCGAACGGAGCGAGACGGTATTACGTTGGAGCTCGAGCGTTGTCTCAGCGCGCGAGAGGCGATGAAAGAACTGAAGTTGTCGAGGCAAGCCTCAAACGCGTCGACTCTGGGCCGCATCAAGAACTCGATACGTCGCCAGAAGACACAGGATGCAACCCACACTGTTTATCTCGGCTTAAAGGAGCTTGAAAGAAAGTTCTCCGCAGAGATTCACATCTTGACGGACAAGAAGGTTCTGATAATAAGCGTACGCGAAGCAATGCGGTCCACTCTTGACGAATTGAAGAAGGGAGAGACGACATACGGCTTCGACGTCAATGTCACTGGGGTTCAGAGTGCGACTGACGTACTGGCAAATAATTCTATTTCGCGTTCGTTTCAGACGCTAAGTCAGCGCGTCGCGGCGGTCTTGATGAATCCTTCTCATCCTGTCGCAGTAAAATACTTGGCATTTTGCCAGGTTGTTGTGAATCGGTGCAAAGCGGCACTCTACGAGAAGCAGCTTTACGATAAAGGAATCAAGGTCGACTGTTCGTTCGATGGAAGCGGCCGCGAGTCTTACGATAATAGTTTTGACTTTGTTACGAGTGTTGAATCGTCCGACTCAAAAGCCCACTCTTGGTCTTCCAGTGTTCTAACAGAGTCTCTTTCTGATCGGTTTTCCGTCGGTAGCGCTCTCAGCGGAGTCAGTACCGTGACGGGCACCGACGGTTCTTTGTCGGATCAGTCCGGATCCGTGACGTCGAGCAAACGAGGGAAGCATTTGCTGATTTCTAAGAAGCTTAAAGCAATTCGAAAGCGTTCGAAAAGTGCCGCCGCAAAACCGTCATTCACAAGTCACGTTCCCGGCTACGTTACAGCTTGCTCCGTTGACGCGAATGCTATGTCAAATCGAGCGATCGATGATCTGTCTGTTTCATTGCCGAATTCTTATCAAGATGGTGGTGATTATTTAGAACCGCGTCGTGACATTGGGGATAAACTTGAACACTTGTCGACTGATGTTGTATCTGTAAGTTCAATCACTTCTCCCGTTACAAGTCCCGACGTGCTGTCGCTTTCCGAAGGTGACCCGACGGAGTCCAGGATGTGCTTTGCCAGCGACATGCCTCCGAATCAGTCGGCGTCCGACTCGGGCATGAACGACTGCGTCATGATATTCGACATGAGCAAGGACTACATCAAGTCGGCAATAGCTTCGTTGCAGAGGGATATTTTTGCACATTTTGATGTTATATGCATCGCGCTTCAGAAGGAGCTTCAGCTGCCAACGCAGCAGCATTACAACAAGATCTGGATGGCCTATGACTGCCATTTCTATCACAAGACGCTCGACTCTTTGCTTCAACTCTACTCCATCGAGTACGAGTCTATAATCAAGAGTCTGTGCGAGTCCATTAAACTGCTGACAGTCACTGACCTTGAACTCGACACGGCTCTTCTGTCTCACATTCTCTTGGACGATTGTGACGACTGTTTGGCGGACGAGTGTTGTACGGAGGTGGCGGAGAACAATCGTATGTCGCAGCTTTCGGAAACCAGCACTTATTCCAAGTTCTCTACGTTATACCGGAAGAACCGCACCGGAAGTAACAGGAGGCTGGGAAAGCTGCACCGTGGATACAGTATAGTGAATGGTGCCCGTGCGCTTGATGGTACGGAGCCTCAGGTGATTCCTGGTTATGACAAACAGAGTGAAGGCGCACGTTTCGATAGAAAACCAGTTGAAAACAATGTCGAGTTGAACGGGAATTGTCAAGGTCAAAATGGGAACAAAGTGATCAACAACTCTGAGTGTGATAATCATGGAAGGCATGTCGAACATCTTACAGAAAATAGTGCAAAAAATGGGGAAGAATCTTCTGAGGCCAAGAATGAAGTTATATCGGAAAATTGCGTTGCCGTAGATTCACAGATTCTCGTGAAGAAAGAATCCGTTGGCCTGGATGAAATGGACAATGACAATCTTGTTGGAGGAAGCAGTATGGAATTGACTGGAGAGCATTGTACCAATGGGTTCAAAGAGATCCAAACTGTGTCGACTCCGAAGGATTATGATGAAGGAATAGACGATGGCACTGTGCCTCTGATTTCTGTACAACACGATGAAAATAATACGGAAAATAATACTGCAGACAATTTTGAAAATAATGCTGAAAATAATACTCCTCTGTTTCCCAAGTTGAACCTTACTCCTGTTGACAACGCTGCAGCAAAGTTGAGACGAGAGAGTTGTATTGCGAACCCTGTCAGCGTGCAACACACTGAATCCACTGACATCTACAATCTACCGGAGGGAGAGCCGGATCCGAACCCTGACCGGTCGGTGGTGGTCCTGCGTCGTCACCTCAGTGATCCGAATCATCCGCGTCCGAGCACCGTGCGAAGATCCATCATAGTTCAACTGCCGAATCCGTGCACGATCGTCTACGAGCGAACCCTGTGTCCTGTGCGAGAGAGAAAATCTTACCTGGAAAAATCATCGCAATCCGATGTTGAGATGGATGCGTCGCAGACAGGCGCGTGTGAGGATGGATCGGAGGACATGAATGGTTCGACGGAGATCCTCTGTCAATCCAAGAGTCTCAAGCTCAAGCCCAAGTACAGGAAACGGTTTGGCATGGCCTTCGAATGTCTCGAAAATGTGATCAGTTCAAAAAGTCCGGCTACGAAGTTGAAATATCTGACGCAGTGTCTCTGTGAGATTAATAATCAGATTTCAAAGTTCTACAGCGAGCTGTATAACAAAGGAGCTGCAGGTAAGCTTGTTGTTTGTTCTTGTTTTATTATATTCACCTGTTGTGATGATGCCAAGAACATTGCGGATGGCGGAGAAATGATGGTGATTACAAACAACAGTTAAACTGTTCAATGATACATCCGAGTGATGTCATGTGGTTAATGCCACCGATCCTTTAGGAATGAGTTGAACGGATGAATTATCCATATCCTGTTTGGATTTGCATGAATAGCGGATACACGTCGTCATGGTAACAGAATCACGTACGATTAATAAGATTTTCCCGTTGCCATGATAGTTTGGTTAGCTCTGATTCAAGAAATTGTGCAGAATTAAACCTTTCCTATTTGACTGACAGAATAGAATAATTCATGATTAGAATGATTTAGTACATACCATTTAGTGCATACGCAAAAATCTGTGAAATCATGATTCCCTTCCCCCTCCCTGTACGCATGCATACTTTTTGACCCTCCCTACCCCACCTGCATGTATACGTGCTTTTGACATAACCCCCCCCCGCCGACTGTCTTACTTTTCAAGTACTGTAGATGCAATCTAAATGTCGGCCAATTTTTGCGCTTTAACGATCAGACCCGTCTGTGCAATGAAACTGGTCTGATTTGAACAGGTGTCGAAACGTTGGCATGCATGTACCACTTAGTACCAGAGTCATACGCTCTTCCCAGAGTTCCAGTGGAGACACATTATTATTAAGGTGATCACCCCCACCCCCCCCCCTCTTATGCATACATACATTTCCAGTAGACCCATGCGCAAGCATACGCAAGAATATGCTTTTGAGTGACCCCCCTCCGTGCGTACGTACTAAATGGACGACCCCTATCTGTCATATTTGCACAGATTTAGTAAGAGGATGACTAAGGTTTAAATGAATATATTTTGCTCAACCTGTTCAAGAAGTCAGGATTTTATATTAAAACTCGACTGTGATTCCAAAGTGTGGATGTGGAAAGATCAGAATTGAAGTGGAAGATGTGAGATCTGTTTGTTTGATTTAAAGGTCATTGTTACTTTGACCTCTGCTGACATACAATGGATGTGAAGTTATGACAATGAATAACCAATGTTGTTGATGATGATGATGGTGGAATTTTTTCTGAGTGTTGCTTACATTGTCATACTGATCAGTCCTCGATGTCGGCATCGAATTGTTTAATATTTGATTTGCATTTTGCTTCGTTCCTGCTCTGTGTGTGGGATTGTTTAGTTCAGCATGATTACATACAGTATATGGTACATACTTGGCTTGTATTGCATGGTTCCCATTCCTAATTATATGCTCTCTGTGGTCTTATTTCTAGAAAGTTTAGTGTCACCGGTCTAAGGTTTAGTGTAGTCTCACTATATCCAGCTAGTGTGCAGTGAGTCAATATTGGGCTTACCTAGTTGACTCGCTGAATGCATAATTAGAGGATGATCAAGTCACTTGAGTGCTTAATTACTTGCTTGTTTTCTGTTTTGCTCATGGTCGCTCTGTGCATTTGCATCGTTTATTTATTGTTGATTCCTCAAAATTGTGAGGTCTGAACTGGCGTGCATTTTGCAAGTCATCCTTATGAAACTATTTGTTCTAGTTAACCTACATTTATGGTCCCAATTCATAATAATGGTTAATATTTAATTAATTATTAATTAATAACAAGTAACAATTAATTAGCAATTACTTTAATTACTTACTTAATTAAATCAATTAATATTAATTCTAACCTAAACTCTGGGTGAAACACAAATCATTATCGCAGCCCAATCCTGACCTAGAAACCGAACAATAACATATTTTGTAACAATAATGAGAGTGTGGTCCTGATTAGTGATGTGATTAGGTTCTGTTTACTGAGGTTAGGGTTAGGATATTATGTGGCTGAATTATGGCATTAATTATTGAAGCCGGTCGAGGATAAACATTGTAGGAAGGCGCGGTGAGGATGTGAATCATCAATAGATAGACAATGTGCCAAGCTGAGTGAGTTCATGTATGTCAAGGGAAAATTTATAGCTTAATCGCTAGTACAGTACAGCGCATAATAAAGGTAGTAAGTTTCTGTCCGATTAGCAACACTATAGTACATTGTAGAATGTAGATGTCTATTTGTGGATGCGATCAGGCAATGCATTGATATTCTTACATTGTTTTCATGCAAAGAGGAACCAGAGAGAGAATTAATTACTCTTCACACACTATTCATCAGGACATGCACTTAGAATTTACTAACAGTTCGTTCTTCATTCAGGCCAGATAGAAGAGGATACCCTAGGATACTAGAAGTGGATTTTTTTTTTTAGAAATATGTAAATTTCCCAACCTGTTCCTGATCTATTCTGTGATTAGGCCTAATACTCGAGTTTCAATTTATTAAAATGTAAAATATAAAATAGGTTAAAGTTTATGTTTGTATATAGTTTCAAAGTCAAAAGAAATTTGAAAAGCACAATGTTATTGAAGCAAAATATGGCGCACAAAAATCAACAAAGCAAATATGGAAATAGATTTTTTTTATGTTCATAGTCAATTCCGGGTCAAATTATGGCCCAAACAAAATGCATTTTGAATTTAATTCATCAAATGGTTGCTTGTCAACTTTTAAAAAATTTAATACCAACTGCTGTATTTCACTGGCAGAGTATTATTTTTAACATTCAACTAGTAACTTGAATATTTAAAAAAAGATAATTAATAGTTAGGCTAGTGATTATCTTTTTAATTAGACAAATTTGATTCATTGTCGGTTTATTGTATTACGTTCAATCTAATGTCTGATATTTGTGATTTGAACTCGAACTTTAAATGCTTACTTGAAAGACATTCGATTATATATATATTATATATATATATATATATATGGATTTGTCTTAAGGGGAGTGCATCATAATTGTAGATCAATAAATGTGTTGCATCTACTGTATGTTTGTCAGATTTATCAGGGCGTAGTTAAAATTCTGTAGAGGAAATTGACAATGTTTAGGAAGAGTACACTTATGTTTCCGCTGTAACTTTTTTACTCTGCATAATCATCACTACAATTTAATACAATTAAATACAATTTAATAATAGTTTTTCGGGGTTAATACTATCATCACCACTAATCAATAATTGACGACAGGGTCACTGATGATTATGATGATGACAATGATGATGATGATGAAGACAATGATGATGATGAAGACAATGATGGTGATGACGATTACGATGAAGATTATGATAAAATGATGATGATGAAGATGGTGATGAAGACAGTGATGATGATGATATTCAAGGTTGTGTTGACTACGTTGCAGAAGCGTGTACGGACGAGCTGATGGATGGGCTGGTGATTCTTCTCTGCAACTGCGACCAGCTTCCTCAGCTCTACTGTCAGGTGAAGATCCTCGCCGACATCATTCCTCCGTTCTACACCGGCGGCTCCTTCAACTTCACCGTCGTACAGTTCGTCGGCGCCTGCCAGTTCATCCAGGAACGACTGGTCATGAAGAAGCGGCGCCTGCATAGTCAGCTGATGAAGAATACCGCCTTCAATGCCACGTCATCATCTTACGCGTAGACGCTCACAGCGGATCACGCACTAATTAATTCTGCCAGAAGTTTGCCTTGATTGTCACTGAAGAGAGCTATTTATTTTCGTTACTGTATAGAAAACTGTTTCGTGAGCAGTGACTGTTTCGTGGATATTCGTGCCGGTTGTTATAGCTACGGAATTGTTGTTTGATTACTACTCGTATAGCACCGTGTTGTAATTATTGCTGATTAGTACTCGTGTAACGTCGTAATTGAAGTGTACTGCTGCATGACGTTATGTTGTGACGCCCTATATCGTGTCGTGACGTCGTGTAATAATTAACCTATACTCGTACCGGATTTGCAAGCTTATTTGATCTGCCGCATTGTTAGTCCATTCAAACCAGCATTTAGTCTAGGAGTCACTTCCTTGTTAGAATATTTATTGACCTTGAGCTAGTTTTTTGCACATCACTAATCCGTGTAGTCATTATTGGTAAATTTTTACTTCGTTTGCGGATATAATTTAATATATTACATTTACGTATCGTTGTTAACTAATGTGGCTTTTGTGATGTAATAATCATCGAATGAGTTCAGTTAGTAAAATTACGTTGTCTTTATGAAATAATATGGAAGCAAGTTTTGTATAATTTTAAATGTGGTTGTATAATCCGCATCTCCATTCTTCGAACAAGAAATGTGAGCATGATTTGACTGTGTATTTTTTTAAACATCTACAAGAGGTAACAGTAGCAGACTTGATCGACTCATTTTTCTGGAAAAAATATTTATGGTTCTAATAATGAATGTTAAATTTATTTAATTGCTGTAGTCAAGTTACCGCAATTTATTGGCTCATTTTTCTCACAATGACAGTGACTACTTCCTTTATGTGACGTATATTTAGTCATGTTGACGCAAGTCCAGTTTGAGTGAGAATAGATAGAGTTGTTTCGTTTCTTCCTATTCGTACATATTAAAGCGAGTTATTTTTGTTGCCAATTTATTCTTATCTGTTAATATATTATTTCTATCGCAGTAATACTTGCGTCATTTAGACCTGTTAGGGCTGGTCCTTAGTGATACTCTGTGGAAACCCGTTTATTTATGGCTTGGCAGATTTTTGCGAGCGTTTTCATAAATGCTGCTAGGCTTTATGTTGACTTTTACTTTGAACGTGTGTATACTATATAGCCTCCTGTAGTGCATTGTAAATATATTTAATGATTTTGTTTTGTGATCCTTTGATGCTCATTTACTGAACATCAACTGTGTATTGATGTAATATAAGTGATTTGAACTATGTATGAGGTGATCAGTGTATTGGTATTTGCCGATGAATTGTAAGAATTTGATGACTGCTGCTTGTCACTAGATGAAATTTAATAGCAAGAGTCTTGTTTGCCAATTGTACTAATTTATCTCATCGTTGAATTGCATCTTTAATTGTGCTTGTTTGAACTGTGCTGAAGTGGGTGAAATATGTATATGAAATATATGCAAGCCCCGTTTATTTCTAGTTTGCCATTGTCCCGTAGTCAGAACCGAGGCACCAGAAGCGTGTGCCTTTGCACCAAACGTTTGTGCATTCACACTAGAAGCTTGTGCCTTTGCGCCGAACGTTTGTGCATTCACACTGGAAGCTTGTGCCTTTGCGCCAAACGTTTGTGCATTCACACGAGAAGCCTGTGCCTTTGCACCAAACGTTTGTGTATTCACACTAGAAGCGTGTGTCTTTGCGCCAAACGTTTGTCCATTCACATGAGAAGCGTGTGCCTTTGCGCCAAACGTTTGTGCATTCGCAGTAGAAGCTTGTGCTTTGGCTGCCGATGTGAGCCTGTGCCTTGGCTGCCGATGTGAGCCTGTGCCTCGGTACCTAGCAACTGAGTGTCCTCTCACTAGACAAGAGATGTACGAATGTATAGATGAGGTTTACATAGATTTGGAGCACGTAATTATCCTATTCACGTGTGCTGAGTTTGTTGTTACTGTTGTAATGATACTCTGATGATAATGCTTGCTAACTTGCTATTCTTTTTGTAATATTTTTGTAATATTAGTAATATTCATAATATTTCGTAATATATTTGTAATGTAGAATTATTGAATGTGGATAATATGGTGTTTTTGACTGGAATGGTAGAATATTTTTGCTGTAGGTTTAAACTTTTTAATCTTAACTTAAATTATGATTATAATTTTAAAATAAAATTTGTGTTTAATTTAAATTTATGATTTTTATCTCTTATTAGTTTTACCTTAAAATATAATAAGTTACAACAATTGTAATGCCTTCAGAAATAATAATTTATTAAATTTAAATTATATAATAAATTTATATTTGTTGCATTGTGTACTTTTTAATCGGAATTAATGGAATTCGTAGAAATTCAGCAGCAACCTTCACTGTCAGTCATTGTTCAGCAAAACTTTGTATGATGTTTGGATTGTTACAGGGCGAATAAATTAAACGTTGTCTATTGCTGATTGTTTTGTGATGATTTCTGTCAATTGTGTATGGTTTCTTGTAGGTCTGTGTGAGTTTGTAATCTGGGACTGATGTGTAAGAGAATGAGTACTAAGCAAGTGTTTGCGAAGCAACTGTTCAGCTGTAGCTGTGAAGTCGAGTGGATTGAAGCCTTAATAAGTAGATAACAAGTGTAATGCTTAGCAATCAAGACTTTGTTTAATGGATAACAGCTTTGCAGAGTAGTCATCATCATCATCATCATCACCCGTGTATAGTCTGCTGTTTGCTTTCGCCAGATGTCTGTACTGAGCACAGGTATAGACTTGAATAATGTCCCTGATGGAAAATGCTGGCTGAAATTTTCTATGGCCGCATGCCCGTGCTGAAGCCAACCTGTAGAGGGAATAGGATGATTTCCCTTTCTTCCTTTTCCTTCCTTTTTCCAGAGAAAGTTATTCCTTTTTTATTTGATTATGACAGCATGCACAAGTTAATCCCAAAACGATGAAAGAACTTAGGAGCAGATGGTGGTAGTCTACACTCATAGCGATTACTAACACTTAGTCGCCTCTTACGGCATGCTCTTTACCCTGTAGTAAGTCTGTAAGTCTAGTAGTTTTTAATTAATTAGTTTTAAATAGTTAATTGTACTTTTTGTTTAACATAGTAAATTAGTAATTGTTAGCATCAGCAGCCTGCTAGATTGTGAATTCTTCATTTAGTTGTCAAAAGAAAATAAGTCGTACATTTAAATTTCTTTGTGAAGTAATTTCTATTTTACTCTTGTTACTATTACTCATTATTTTGTGTTCAGATATTTTAACTTCAGTGTATTTAACTGTTTTGGATCACTATCGATAAATTCTGCAGGATTTTTGTGATTTTTTAAATATTTTGTTTGATGTGATTTAGAATAATGTTCCTTCTTATTCGATAATAAAGCAAAAAACACTTGATTACCAGAATGGTCTTTTGCATGCAAATGTTTGACGTGTAGTCGTTTGCGGATGTAGAGAAATTGGTTTGGTGTCACAATTTTGTTTTGTATATAATCGGCATATTTTCAAAACGCATTTCTAGTTGTAATATATTTTAACTGTGATGTGTAAAATTATTTGCTATGTGTGTGGAAGTCAAAGGGGTAACGGTATGCATAGGTTGATTAATTCATGCAGTAGATTCTGATTAGGCATGAAAGTTTGTGTGTAGGTGTCTTAATACAAACTTAGTCTGATTGATTATATTTAAGTATGTTTACGTGTCCTTATACATGATTAAATGTGATTGATTGTTCATCATAGTAATAGGTGATTGCCATGCATCGGTGCTAATCTACTTGATTCTATTTTGTATTTGCAACGCACCGTATGTATATTCCATCAGATTGCACTGTATATTGCTTTGCTAACACACACACACTATGTATCACAATAGTATATGGCCTGCAATTGAAGAGGCTGTATTTTTCTTGTAAGTTGTCTAATTTGAAAAATGATAATATTCACGGTAATACTCTGTGTTGCTAATATTTAGGTTGGCAATTGTACACGTTAGACCTTTTGAAGTGACATGTTTATATTGTGCTAAAAACAGCTACTTTACCTATCTATGGATGAATTGTATAGTAAGGTTTCATAGCGTTTTTGCGTCTTGCAAATTGTCAGTATTTAAATAAAATAAGATATTTATATTTGTCTTTAATTGGATATAGTCAGAGTAAGTTTGATGCAGAAATATTTCTAGAATAAATTTTTATGCACTATTTGTAGGTTACTAACAGCATCTATAAGTAACAGTGTCTACATGTAGATTTGCAATGTATTTTTTGTGCTTTGAAAATGTATAGCGTTAGGCTGAACTAACAATAAATTGCATGAATATTTAACATGTTAACATTTTTAATGTAAGAGA